>JAJOZX010001507.1:787500-874535 GCA_023014485.1 Bathynomus jamesi | reverse complement strand
CGTACAAGCAAGACGACAAGTTCCCAACGAAGGAGTGGAGGTTGAGACGAGCGCAGGCATAGAGCGCACGGGCAGGGGTGAGGGCAGAGGGCACGAGCGACATTACAGTCTGGTCCTAGTCGCTCGGGTGAAGGGGGTGATGGCACGAACAACGTTACAGTCTAGTCCTAGTCGTTCGGGTAAAAGGGGGGAATCCAACTCCGGAGTCACCAAATTGTTGGTTTACGTCGTCTCGTTGGGCTAGGCAAGCTACGGCTTGGGACCGTAGCGCATCTATCCGGTATAGGTTAACCTGGATGATGTAGCCATAAGCACTGCCGCTAGTTAAGTGCCAACCAGTGATTATCTCACTAGCCGTTTGAGTCCGTTAGGCGAAACTGCGACAGTACCAAAGGTGGAAAATAACCCTTGGATTTCTATTATTTATTTGTAAAATGGACATGGTATTAGATTAAAATAATTATTGAATATAAATAATTAACTGACAATTGATATATAATTAATTATGTTTTACAACATAAAATAAAAATACAATATACATAAAATTAGTATTAATGTGGTTTACAATTGAATTATGATGGGTAACTAATTTAAAATGAATTTATAGCTATTCCGAAATTCAAGACGGTTAAAATTAACATTTATCTTTAAACTAAAATAACGAGTATTCACTACACACTCCCCCACCAGAGAGGAGTTCAAAGAGTTCCGAACGACACAGATTTTCCCTGGACCTTTTGGTAGCTACATGTACCTCGCTAAGTTGATTCAAAACGCGGCTTAAGACGATCGATAGAAACCTTGTCGACCTTGGAACCGCGCTGGATGAGAAAATGATTTGCGCGTACGTCGGAGAAACTTCATAGGCCCGTCATATGGACATTGGAGAGGCCGTTTTGGGAGAGGTACACGAACGAAACGTGGTGCAAGATTGGAGGGCTGGGGAAACAAGATGTTCTGTTGGCTAGTCAATCGAGGGGGAACAGGCTGAAGGGACTGCATGTGAGAGGAAAGTGTTTGAGCGATTCCGTAGGATCACATGACTTATCCCCTGCAGTGAAGTAGCCACCTGGTAGCCGCAGTGTTGTTCCATAGACTAGTTCAGCGCTGTAGTCTTCAGATCACTCTTAAATGCAGAGCGAATACCAAGCACACGTAGTGGAAGCTTATCCATCCAATGGAGTCTTCGTGACAATAAGGGATGACTTCAGCTGCGATGGAAGCGTTCGACGAGGCCGTTAGCTTGCGGATGATACGCACAGGTATGCGCATGTACTGTACCCAACAAGCTGGTAAACTTCTCCAAAGGCGGAAGACTCAAATTGGCGACCTGGTCAGTGATACTTTTGTCGGCAATCCAAATCTTGATACCCATCCATGAAGAAAGCCTTGCAAACAGTGTCCGCTTGGATATCAGGAAGTGGGATGGCTTCAGCCATCTGGAAAAGCGGTCGAGACAGGTGAGCAGATAACGTTGGCCTTGAATCACTGGAAGAGGGCCAACAATGTCTACATGAATTACCTCAAATCGCTGGATGGGGGCGGAAATGCGTCAAAGGGGGACCTTGGTGGTGTGCCTTTGGACTTTGGCACGCTGGCAGGCAAGGCACGTTTTGGTCAATGTTTGACCATCCTTTCCGCATCGAGGGCCAAACAAAGCGAGAGGTAAACCAGGTGTTGCGAAGCACGGATACCAGGATGGGAGGGCTTATGAAGATCCGTGAAGACTGCTTGTCTGTGACATGGAGGGACATAAGGGCGAATAGCAGCTGTTGATACGTCGCAATAGAGGGCACAGACAATCCAGCAATACTCATTTTCTTGAGAAAGTGAGTGAGTGGAGTCTTCTCTGAGCAGGTCTTGTAGTTCGTATCCTTATCTTGATCCTGTGCAATAGCATTCCACAGTGTAGAGCTGAGGGTAACAGAAGTAATCTCTATTCTTGAAAGTGCATCCGCTGGAGTGTTCAGACACCTTTGATGTGGCGGATATCTGTGGTAAATTGCGAGATATAATCGAGTTGCCTGATGACTCTGGGAGAGTGGTTACAGCTGTTTTTATTGAAGACAGTGACCAAAGTTTGTGGTCGGTAAAAACACAAAACTCTCGGCCTTCAAGGAAATGTTGAAAATGCTTCACGTTTAAGTAAATAGCAAGAAGTTCACGTCCGAAAGCACTATAACGCGTTTGGGCTGGCTGCAGCTTTTTCGAGTAAAACGCGATGGGTGCTTGTTGACCGTTAATGGTTTGTTCCACACTCCACCGATCGCAACATCTGATGCATCGACCGTCAGAGTTAGGGGGCATCACTGATAGGAAATGACAGAGACAATGCACTATTGATAGCATTTTTGGCATTGTCGAACGCCTGTAACCTATCGCTACACCATACCAATTTCGTTACCTTGCGTTTGTGTGTGATCATAGCGTGTAGAGCAAGAACCTGGCACAGTTTTTAATGAACTTGTGGTAATAATTTACCAAACCTAGAAACCGACGTAACTCACGCTGATTATTTGGCATAGGGTAATTTTTTATCACTCCACACTTGTCCTGAAGGGGGGTAATTCCGTGCTGCGAAATCGTGTGACCAAGAAATTCCAAGGTTGGCTGTGCAAACACACACTTAGATGCATTAATAGTAACACCGTATTGTTCTAAGCGTTGAAAAGAGGAGTGAAAGATGTTCCTTATGTTCCTCTTCCGTGAGCTGGCCACAAGCAAATCATCGATGTAGGCATAAACAAAGTCTAAGCCTCTGGTGACCTCATCTATAAAACCTCTGAAAGGTTTGCGCAGCATTCCGTAGCCCGAACGGCATCTTCACAAATTCGAATAACCCAAATGGTGTACAAACTGCAGTCTTGGGAATATCCGAAGGCTCTACGGGAATGTGGTGGAAAGCCTTAACGAGGTCTATTTTACTGAAGATAGATTTGCCATGGAGAAGAGAAGTAAAGTCTTGGACATTTGGTACCGGAATATCGGTCCGGGATGGTTGTCGAATTCAAAAACGGTAATCCCCACATGGTCTCCAGTCTCCTGACTTCTTCTGGACCAGGTGTAGGGGAGAGGACCAACTGCTTTTGGAAGGTCTTATTATCCCAAGATCCAGCATAAGCTGGAATTCCGATTTGGCAGCTTTCAGTTTGTCCGGGGCAAGACGTCTGGGTTTTGCAAACACAGGGGACCTTTTGTTGTAATGTGATGGGTAATGGTGTGCTTAATGTATCACCCATCTGCATCGGTTGAAGAATTCCTGGATATCGCTGGAAAAGGCACTGGTACATGGAATTAGGGGGAACGAGGGAAAGTGCAGAGTTCGAGGCGTCCGGAAGGGCAACCTGTTTGGCAAGAACAGAAGCAGTGTGGCCTCGGTCGCATAAGCGTCGCTTGTCAAGATCCACCAGAGTTTGAAATGCTGGAGGAAGTCAGCGCCGATTATGGGATGCTGCACTTGAGCACAGATGAAATCCACTTGAAGGATCGGTGAAGGCCCAAGTTTAGTTCACGCGACTGAGTACCGTACGTGGTATGCGTGAACCGTTAGCAGCGTATAGAGGCGGAGATTCCGAGTGCGTATGACCAGATTTTGAGGGAATACACTGACTGACGCTCCGGTATCGACCAAGAAATTGACACCAGAGTTCCTGTCCTTTATGAATAACAGGTTGGCAGTGCGAGTACTAGACGCCATTAGGACTCGCTGCTGGGGTTTTCGACGAAAAATTGCAAGGGGAGATGCACTTCCTAGCCTTCTTTCCAAATTTAGAGTGATAGAAGCAGATCTTCCCGGAACTCGAACGATGCCTCTTCGTAAATCTTGACCGAGAATGGCTTCTTTGCCGTTGATTTTGTAGCAGAGAACAAACGTGGTTGAGTTGTTGACTTAACTCTTCCACTTTCAACGCCAGTTCCGATTGTGTGTTCACGTTGTTGCCGGAGCTGTGTCAATCTCCCTACTTTGTCGGCAGTTTCTGCTAGTTTATCAACTGGAGTAGCAGGATCCATAGTGGCCAAGACACGCTGAGCTGATGGAGGAAGTTTCTGCAAGAACAACTGTCTAAGATGTCCTTATCGATTTGTGCGCGTTCGCCTAGAGCGCACTGCATAGCCCTCAGCATTTGGTGGGCTTACGGTCTCCAAGTTCTTCTTTGAGATTAACTGATGTAGTTTCTCACGCTCGGAGGACAGTGGTGCGGCACAGGATGCAGACTTCAGATCGTTGTATGGGTCCTCACTCGTGGAAGTAGACACGATGACGTCACGGACTTCAGAGATGATGCTCGCTGGTAGAGAGGACAAAACATGATCGTATTTCGTCCTGCTAGCGGTGATCCTTCCCAAGTTGAATTGTGATTCCACTTGGTGGAACCAAATAATGGATCACCCGCCAGAAGACGGGGAGCTTTACGCTCAAGTGGGAGATGGCACCAGCGTCGTCAGGCATCTTCTCCTATGCTTGCTGACGTACAAGCAAGACGACAAGTTCCCAACGAAGGAGTGGAGGTTGAGACGAGCGCAGGCAGAGAGCGCACGTGCAGGGGTGAGGGGCAGAGGGCACGAGCGACATTACAGTCTGGTCCTAGTCGCTCGGGTGAAGGGGGTGATGGGCACGAACAACGTTACAGTCTAGTCCTAGTCGTTCGGGTAAAAGGGGGGAATCCAACTCCGGAGTCACCAATTGTTGGTTTACGTCGTCGTCGTTGGCCTAGGCAAGCTACGGCTTGGGACCGTAGCGCATCTATCCGGTATAGGTTAACCTGGATGATGTAGCCATAAGCACTGCCGCTAGTTAAGTGCCAACCAGTGATTATCTCACTAGCCGTATTGAGTCCGTTAGGCGAAACTGCGACAGTACCAAAGGTGGAAAATATAACCCTTGGATTTCTATTATTTATTTGTAAAATGGACATGGTATTAGATTAAAATAATTATTTGAATATAAATAATTAACTGACAATTGATATATAATTAATTATGTTTACATACAATAAAATAATACAATATACATAAAATTAGTATTAATGTGGTTTACAATTGAATTATGATGGGTAACTAATTTAAAATGAATTTATAGCTATTCCGAAATTCAAGACGGTAAAATTAACATTTATCTTTAAACTAAAATAAGAGTATTCACTACACACTCCCCCACCAGAGAGGAATTTCAAAGAGTTCCGAACGAC
Source organism: Bathynomus jamesi (assembly GCA_023014485.1). Lineage (NCBI taxonomy): Eukaryota > Metazoa > Arthropoda > Malacostraca > Isopoda > Cirolanidae > Bathynomus > Bathynomus jamesi. Next base: position 869,346 of record JAJOZX010001507.1, on the reverse strand, counting down.
ACAGATTTTCCCTGGACCTTTTTGGTAGCTACATGTACCTCGCTTAAGTTGATTCCAAAAACGCAGGCTTAAGACGATCGATAGAAACCTTGTCGACCTTGGAACCGCGCTGGATGAGAAATGATTTGCGCGTACGTCGGAGAACTTCATAGGGCCCGTCATATGGACATTGGAGAGGCCGTTTTGGGAGAGGTACACAACGAAAACGTGGGTGCAAGATTGGAGGGCTGGGGAAACAAAGATGTTCTGTTGGCTAGTCAATCGAGGGGGAACAGGCTGAAGGGACTGCATGTGAGAGGAAAGTGTTTGAGCGAATTCCGTAGGATCACATGACTTATCCCCTGCAGTGAAGTAGCCACCTGGTAGCCGCAGTGTTGTTCCATAGACTAGTTCAGCCGCTGTAGTCTTCAGATCACTCTTAAATGCAGAGCGAATACCAAGCAACACGAGTGGAAGCTTATCCATCCAATGGGAGTCTTCGTGACACATAAGGGATGACTTCAGCTGGCGATGGAAGCGTTCGACGAGGCCGTTAGCTTGCGGATGATACGCACAGGTATGCGCATGTACTGTACCCAACAAGCTGGTAAACTTCTTCCAAAGCGAAGACTCAAATTGGCGACCTTGGTCAGTGATGACTTTTGTCGGCAATCCAAATCTTGATACCCATCCATGAAGAAAGGCTCTTGCAACAGTGTCCGCTTGGATATCAGGAAGTGGGATGGCTTCAGGCCATCTGGAAAAGCGGTCGAGACAGGTGAGCAGATAACGTTGGCCTTGAATCACTGGAAGAGGGCCAACAATGTCTACATGAATTACCTCAAATCGCTGGGATGGGGGCGGAAATGCGTCAAAGGGGGACCTGGTGTGCCTTTGGACTTTGGCACGCTGGCAGGCAAGGCACGTTTTGGTCCAATGTTTGACATCCTTCCGCATCGAGGGCCAAACAAAGCGAGAGGTAACCAGGTGTTGCGAAGCACGGATACCAGGATGGGAGGGCTTATGAAGATCCGTGAAGACTGCTTGTCTGTGACATGGAGGGACATAAGGGCGAATAGCAGCTGTTGATACGTCGCAATAGAGGGGCACAGACAATCCAGGCATACTCATTTTCTTGAGGGAAAATGAGTGAGTGGAGTCTTCTCTGAGCAGGTCTTGTAGTTCCGTATCCTTATCTTGATCCTGTGCAATAGCATTCCACAGTGTAGAGCTGAGGGTAACAGAAGTAATCTCTATTCTTGAAAGTGCATCCGCTGGAGTGTTCAAGACACCTTTGATGTGGCGGATATCTGTGGTAAATTGCGAGATATAATCGAGTTGCCTGATGACTCTGGGAGAGTGGTTACAGCTGTTTTTATTGAAGACAGTGACCAAAGGTTTGTGGTCGGTAAAAACACAAAACTCTCGGCCTTCAAGGAAATGTTGAAAATGCTTCACGTTTAAGTAAATAGCAAGAAGTTCACGTCCGAAAGCACTATAACGCGTTTGGGCTGGCTGCAGCTTTTTCGAGTAAAACGCGATGGGTGCTTGTTGACCGTTAATGGTTTGTTCCAACACTCCACCGATCGCAACATCTGATGCATCGACCGTCAGAGTTAGGGGGGCATCACTGATAGGAAATGACAGAGACAATGCACTATTGATAGCATTTTTGGCATTGTCGAACGCCTGTAACCTATCGCTACACCATACCAATTTCGTTACCTTGCGTTTGTGTGTGATCATAGCGTGTAGAGGAGCAAGAACACTGGCACAGTTTTTAATGAACTTGTGGTAATAATTTACCAAACCTAGAAACCGACGTAACTCACGCTGATTATTTGGCATAGGGTAATTTTTTATCACTCCACACTTGTCCTGAAGGGGGTAATTCCGTGCTGCGAAATCGTGTGACCAAGAAATTCCAAGGTTGGCTGTGCAAACACACACTTAGATGCATTAATAGTAACACCGTATTGTTCTAAGCGTTGAAAGAGGAGTGAAAGATGTTCCTTATGTTCCTCTTCCGTTGAGCTGGCCACAAGCAAATCATCGATGTAGGCATAAACAAAGTCTAAGCCTCTGGTGACCTCATCTATAAACCTCTGAAAGGTTTGCGCAGCATTCCGTAGCCCGAACGGCATCTTCACAAATTCGAATAACCCAAATGGTGTACAAACTGCAGTCTTGGGAATATCCAAAGGCTCTACGGGAATGTGGTGGAAAGCCTTAACGAGGTCTATTTTACTGAAGATAGATTTGCCATGGAGAAGAGAAGTAAAGTCTTGGACATTTGGTACCGGATATCGGTCCGGGATGGTTGTCGAATTCAAAAACCGGTAATCCCCACATGGTCTCCAGTCTCCTGACTTCTTCTGGACTAGGTGTAGGGGAGAGGACCAACTGCTTTTGGAAGGTCTTATTATCCCAAGATCCAGCATAAGCTGGAATTCCGATTTGGCAGCTTTCAGTTTGTCCGGGGCAAGACGTCTGGGTTTTGCAAACACAGGGGGACCTTTTGTTGTAATGTGATGGGTAATGGTGTGCTTAATGGTATCACCCATCTGCATCGGTTGAAGAATTCCTGGATATCGCTGGAAAAGGCACTGGTACATGGAATTAGGGGGAACGAGGGAAAGTGCAGAGTTCGAGGCGTCCGGAAGGGCAACCTGTTTGGCAAGAACAGAAAGCAGTGTGGCCTGGTCGCATAAGCGTCGCTTGTCAAGATCCACCAGGAGTTTGAAATGCTGGAGGAAGTCAGCGCCGATTATGGGATGCTGCACTTGAGCACAGATGAAAATCCACTTGAAGGATCGGTGAAGGCCCAAGTTTAGTTCACGCGACTGAGTACCGTACGTGGGTATGCGTGAACCGTTAGCAGCGTATAGAGGCGGAGATTCCGAGTGCGTATGACCAGATTTTTGAGGGAATACACTGACTGACGCTCCGGTATCGACCAAGAAATTGACACCAGAGTTCCTGTCCTTTATGAATAACAGGTTGGCAGTGCGAGTACTAGACGCCATTAGGACTCGCTGCTGGGGGTTTTCCGACGAAAAATTGCAAGGGGAGATGCACTTCCTAGCCTTCTTTCCAAATTTAGAGTGATAGAAGCAGATCTTCCCGGAACTCGAACGATGCCTCTTCGTAAATCTTGACCGAGAATGGCTTCTTTGCCGTTGATTTTGTAGCAGAGAACAAACGTGGTTGAGTTGTTGACTTAACTCTTCCACTTTCAACGCCAGTTCCGATTGTGTGTTCACGTTGTTGACCGGAGCTGTGTCAATCTCCACTACTTTGTCGGCAGTTTCTGCTAGTTTATCAACTGGAGTAGCAGGATCCATAGTGGCCAAGACACGCTGAGCTGATGGAGGAAGTTTCTGCAAGAACAACTGTCTAAAGATGTCCTTATCGAAGGTTTGTGCGCGTTCGCCTAGAGCGCACTGCATAGCCCTCAGCATTTGAGTGGGCTTACGGTCTCCAAGTTCTTCTTTTGAGATTAACTGATGTAGTTTCTCACGCTCGGAGACAGTGGTGCGGCACAGGATGGCAGACTTCAGATCGTTGTATGGGTCCTCACTCGTGGAAGTAGACACGATGACGTCACGGACTTCAGAGATGATGCTCGCTGGTAGAGAGGACAAAACATGATCGTATTTCGTCCTGCTAGCGGTGATCCTTCCCAAGTTGAATTGTGATTCCACTTGGTGGAACCAAATAAATGGATCACCCGGCCAGAAGACGGGGAGCTTTACGCTCAAGTGGGAGATGGCACCAGCGTCGTCAGGCATCTTCTCCTATGCTTGCTGACGTACAAGCAAGACGACAAGTTCCCAACGAAGGAGTGGAGGTTGAGACGAGCGCAGGCATAGAGCGCACGGGCAGGGGTGAGGGGCAGAGGGCACGAGCGACATTACAGTCTGGTCCTAGTCGCTCGGGTGAAGGGGGTGATGGGCACGAACAACGTTACAGTCTAGTCCTAGTCGTTCGGGTAAAAGGGGGGAATCCAACTCCGGAGTCACCAATTGTTGGTTTACGTCGTCGTCGTTGGCCTAGGCAAGCTACGGCTTGGGACCGTAGCGCATCTATCCGGTATAGGTTAACCTGGATGATGTAGCCATAAGCACTGCCGCTAGTTAAGTGCCAACCAGTGATTATCTCACTAGCCGTATTGAGTCCGTTAGGCGAAACTGCGACAGTACCAAAGGTGGAAAATATAACCCTTGGATTTCTATTATTTATTTGTAAAATGGACATGGTATTAGATTAAAATAATTATTTGAATATAAATAATTAACTGACAATTGTGATATATAATTAATTATGTTTACATACAATAAAATAATACAATATACATAAAATTAGTATTAATGTGGTTTACAATTGAATTATGATGGGTAACTAATTTAAAATGAATTTATAGCTATTCCGAAATTCAAGACGGTAAAATTAACATTTATCTTTAAACTAAAATAAGAGTATTCACTACAAAGCAATCAGACACTGACTCACGTGCCTTTGAGTCTGTGATTATTAATTATATGGTGTATACTGTATAATGAAAATTTTCCAGAATGAAGAGTCGTTTTTAAGAGGGAAAAATCACGCGTTACACTTCGAAAAAGTTGAACGTACTGTACTCTTTACTGTGTTACTCTATACATATAAACGGAAGGTTTGGAAGTAATTACTGAGGTTTTAGACCAGTTTGTGAAGAGCAGTCTCGGATGTAAGTTAATACATATGTTATTTACTGTATACAGTATAAAAAGAAATACATTTCTATGGTCTTAAAGAGGGACATCTTGCTCCTTATGAAGTATGTACCCAAACTTTATAAAATCATAAACATATTTATATATTGCAAACAAAAATCAAATGTACGTAAAGAGAACCTGATGAACATCTCATCGACGTGACATAAAATCGACAAGTTATTGTGGGTTAGATTAAATTAAGTTAGTCTAGCATATGATAGATTAGGTTAAGTTAAGTTAGATTTTCAGAATGTCGACCAAAGTATGTCGACCAAATGGGTATAGGGTCCAGGAGAACAGTGATTAACAATGAATAGGGAAAAACCAATGATATGGGAAATTAGGAGTAATGGAACTCGAATCTGCGTCTCACGTGGTTTCAGAGTCAACGCTAGTTGCGCTGACGCTGAAACCAATCTTCGCGGGTTCGAGTCCCACTAACTCCAAGTTTCCCACATTACTGTCTTTATCTTTTAATTTTATTTAAACGCGGTCATTGCATTTAAAACACATTCAAATGACTAAGAATACTTTCTAGATATAAAGATGAGTAAGTTTTGTTAACAACGACTCTCTAATACTTACCAGTGGTGCTGCAGCGAGCTACTCATGCCCTGCATAGGTACCTAAAGAGAACAGTTATTTGCTAAAGTGATAACTACTTTTATTTCTTTTAAATGTTTACTCTTTATAGCTATTAGAAAGAAAGTATAGGGTTATCTATCTATCTGTCCATCTATTTATCTATCTATTTATCTAAATTTTTACTTTGTAAATTACACTATTATATATTTCTTTCAGATAAAAGACTTTAATCTTTAAACAGTACAAACTTTACCAATAAAATGTTGCAGTTATACTTCAAGCAGATTTTTCCTGTATCTTTGTACTGTAGTAGCTTTTGTATTTTCTCCTTCGATACCCGTGGCCATTCTTCTTGACAAAATGCCTCCAACTCGGCAAGATTCTTCAGATTTATTGCATGGACCACTCGCTTCATAATCATATCTTCCCAAAGATGTTCGATGATACTGAGGTCCAGGAACCTCAAGGGCCATTCCAAAATTTTGGTTTCTTATGTCCCAACCATTTGAGTGTACTTTACACCTTTGCTTTGGATCATTATCCTGTTGAAATAGCCAACTACGTCCCATCCTAAGCTTCCTTACCGAAGGCGGGTTTTCATCCATAACCTAATGATACTTTGCTGAATGCACTGGTTCATCATTTCGAACCAAAATTGCCCGTACCTGCAGATGACACAGCCCCGAACCATGATCAAGCCGCCATCCCTGTGCTTCACTGTTGGAATATTGTTCTTTCCACAGAGTGCCTTGTTCTTCTTCCTCCAAACAAATCTCTTTTGATTGCATCCAACAAGTTCGATTTTTGTCTCGTCTTGTTCTGGGACTCCTGAGAATACTTGACACGCGTACCTTTGTAATGAGGGCACAGAAATGACTTCTTGGTTGCAACCCTCCAGTTAGACAGTGCTTGTGAAATGTACACTGCGATACCTGCTGCTTCAGGTGACGACTGGAGTCCTTAGCAGCAAGCTGGGGATTCTCGGCGAAAACCACCAAAATTTGGTGGCTTTCCTGGTCTTGATGGGGATGCAGCATTGTCAGACGACTTGTATTTATTTGTAACTTTTCTGGTAGTAGTGACAAGTAAGATGAGACGCTTGGAAATTTTTTTGTAGACTTCTCCAGACATGTGCATGATGACAGTCTGTTCTTCCAGGTCTCTCGAAACAGAGTTTTGGTAATGAATTAGAAAATCAATATTTTCTTGCTTGAAATACAAAGGGTACCTATTAGATTATCAGGCCTACATATTTCCGCGCCTGAACTTTGTATGGAAATGAGTACGAGTAAATTCTGATGATGATTGCGTACTCCTGTGATGTATTCGTGCATATTGCAAGATCTAAGTTACTTTACTTATATCTTATATGAAGAGTACCTAAAGTTTTGGGTTACAGTCTTCAGTATAAAAATTAAGGAGGTTTTCCTGCCACCATATTATGGTGTAGTTATTTCTTTGATATCATTAGAAAATATTACAGTTCTAATGGAGTAAATTAAATTAACTTTTAAGGGAAAAGGAAAGTGAGTGATGTGTAGGTTTCCTTTTTCCTTAAAAATGAAACCGAATTTACGCCATTAGAATTGTAATATTTTCCTATGACATCAAAGAACTAACTACAACGTGTAATTTTGGGGCAGATGAGATGTCATATAAATATTAAGAAAGTTTTCTTTTATTTTTTACATTGTTGAGAAATAAACATCAGTTTACATGTTAATTTCTTTTCCTTACTCATTATTTTTTGTAAATATACATCAATAGTTTTATATACAGGGTGATTCAAAAGTCAGGTTACATAGGGAAATACTGTATTATGTAATGATACAGGGGAACAGTCACATCACATGTTCGATATGGCCACCGTTAACGGCAATGCACTTGTGCAGCCAGCTAGGAATATCACATCAATGCGCTCCTCCTTCGATAACATCTCATAACTCATTTACCTGCAAAGAAACAGAAAAGCCCTATGTAACCTGACTTTTGAATCATCCTGTATATTAGGTCTAGGCTATCATGATCTCTTACAGGACAGACGTTATTCAAGTCCATGAAAGTCGAAATTACTTTTTTCGTTTTGCTTTCTTGAGTAGTAACAATATCATTAATAAGTATAACAGTCATATCAGGGAACTTGTTCTTACGAAATTTGTACTGACAAGGAGATAAATTATATATACTAACTAATGAAGAATTCTTTTTATACAATTTCTTTCAAGTATAAATACAGCGTGGGAGAAAAGTCTTTAAGGATTTTATACATACAATTATTTAGTTAACAACATTATACAGATAGGTGTTCAAATGATGAAACAAATCAAACAAAAAGTCTATAAGAATTTTATTCATACAAATATTTTGTTAAATTGTAATTTAATCTTCAAAGAGTTCTCCATCTGCTATGATACATTTGTGGATATTCTCTGTGAAATTCTTCAGTGTTCTTCTGAACATATAGAGTGGAATCCTCTTCAGTTGTTCATCTATTCTGCTGCCAAGGGCATTCACATTTCGATAGATAAAACCAGGAGTGTAGAGTTTATCACGCAAATAAGCCCAGAGACAGAAATTACATGGGGTTAAATCAGGTGATCTGGGTGGTCACTCGATGGGACCTCGCCGCCCAAGCCATCTTCCTTCAAGGTTCGTAGCTAGAATCTCACGGTCAGCTGCAGAGTAATGTGGCGGCACTCCATCATGTTGATAAAGCCAATTCCTGTCAACACCATTAGTAAGCTGTGACAAAACTTTGTCTCTCAATACCTGGCAATAGCGTTTTCCATCCATCGTATCTTTCGATATGTCAAAGAAAACGAGTCCTCAATAACCAATGCACACCCAAACTGTTAGTGTAGCCGTTTCAACGGGTTTACCTTGTCGTATTTTGGAAGTTTTTTCGCCCAGTAGTAAACGTTGTGTTTGTTTCCTTTACTCGTTAAACCGAAGACACATTCATCTGAAATTTTGATCTTTCCAAGGAAATCTGGATCACTGTTGAACTTTTGTCTCATTGTTTCAACAAACTGCAGCTGTCTATCAGAATCATCGTCGTATATGAGCTGAGAGTAAAGGCGGGTTTACACGAGGCTAGTTTCACGATCGTGGTGCTTACTTTCGTATGCCACGCCCCGTGCAAACTACCCAATCGTTAACCACGCTTTCAAGGACACTCCTTCACGACTGTTTCGTGTGCATTCCAACATGTTAGAAATTTTCAGTCGTGTGTCGTGAATTGCGGCGATGTGTTATAGATAAATCATTCATAAAAATAATTAGAAATGAATACCACTGTGAAAGTAAACGTTTTAAAAATGAATGATGACACAACATTGAAGTTTTTAGATTTATATGAAGCAGAAGAATGCCTTTGGAATCCCCAAGCGGAAACGTACCGAAACAGAGATGAAAGAGCAGCTGCAGCACAACACATTGCGAAAGACATGTGTATTGCAGGATTTGGTAAAGAACAGGTCCTGCAGAAATTTAAAAACCTTCGTTCATCCTACTGCCAAGATGAACGCATGCATATATATATATATATATATATATATATATATATATATATATATATATATATATATATATATGCATATATATATATATTATAATATATATATATATATATATATATATATATATATATATACACAGGGTGTTTCAGGAGGAAAGGTTAATACTTCGGGAGGTGATAGTATCGGTCATTGTGAGAAAAAAAGTTCATATGAACATGTGTCTAATTCTGAATGGTTACAGAGATAGAACTGTTTGAATCTGATGCGCGCGCAACTCTTCCCCCTCCCCCGCGGTGGTCCCATTCAATAGCCACCAAGGTCTCCAGAACTCTCTCCGTTAGATTATTGTTTGTGGGGGTGGATGAAAAGTCAAGTTTACAAAAGAAAGATGGATACACGAGACGAATTGCTCGCGCGCATTTTGGATGCTGCTGCCCACATAAAGGAACGTCAAGATCAACTCAGACGAACAATACGTGATCTTCGCACACGAGTTGCAAAGTGCATTGAGGTTGACGGTGGGATTTTCGAAAACGTATTGTAAACTGTAACAAATTTGTCATTTCTGTATCTGATACCATTCAAAATGCCAATGTTTAAACATTAAATGCTAGAAACAGTAATTGGTTTCTCTTTCTTGATTACCATTAACAATGCGTTTGTATTTGTAGATTCAAACAGCTCTATCTCCGTAACCATTCAGAATTAGACACATGTTCATATGAACTTTTTTTCTCACAATGACCGATACTATCACCTCCGGAAGTATTGACCTTTCCTCCTGAAACACCCTGTATATATATATATATATATATATATATATATATATATACCCCCGCAAGGGTTCTAAGCTCGTGCTCTTGAGTGCTCTTTGTGCTCGTTTGTACGTGCTTGTTTCTGGAGGTTTCACGTGCGCCCTCCCGGCCCTAGCACCCAAGGATGATGGGGCTCGACCCTGCAGTCCTTGTCATCCTTGGTCTTTTTCCACTTCGACTGTCCCCTCTACCCTTTCTTTTTCCTCTGTCTTTCCTCTCACTTTTTCTTTGTTTTTCCGCTGAGATATGCCCTTTAAATAGAGGCGAATCGGTTCTTCCCGAACTAAAAAAAAAATATATATATATATATATATATATATATATATATGTGTGTGTGTGTGTGTGTGTGTGTGTGTGTGTATTAATTCATGCTTGTATTGTGAATCATATTCCCTTGCCATGGAACAGCCCCATCCACCATGAAATACGCACAATATTCATCCCGTAGTAGACCTGCATTCCTAGCATAATTGCGGACACCTACAGGCGATGACACGTTCCTGACATTTATATGTACACCTAAATTCCTCCACAATCCTGGAGTAACAATACAACGGTCGACATCCTCGATATCATTAAGCCCTTGGGTGAAATAAGTGGAGGATGTTTTACGCAACCAATTATGAAGAGCACAACATGCTCTGACAACTTTATCAACCTTCCATGGTTCCATATTGATAGGTTTTTCAATTATTCTAAACTTGTTCACCATTACACCAAAAGCATTCTCAGAATTTCTTCTTGCTCATGATAATCGATAATTAAATATTTTTTGCTCTGTTGTTAGAGTTCTTCTTCAATATGGCTTTAGTACATAAGTTTTCAAAGGAAATGCATCGTTTGCAACAATTACACATTTTGGCGGAATGTTGAAGGTAGAGTTTTCCAAAGCATGGTATAGTGAACTATTTTGAAAAACATCCCCATCTGACGACCGTCCTTTGGCCCCAACGTCGATATAGGTGAAACAATAATCATGATCAACCAATGCAAGTAACAGAAGACTGTGAGATTTCTTATAATTAAAGTAGTCTGATCCACTGTGGGCTGGCTCTAACTGTGATGTGCTTCCCATCCAATGCTCCAATGCAGCCATGGAAATTCTACCTCATCTTAAAACCATGTTCAATCACCTTCCAGTCATCCACTGTTTTCTGGAATCTGAAAATATATAAATGAGTCAATATATATATATATATATATATATATATATATATAATATATATATATATATATATATGTGTGTGTGTGTGTGTGTGTGTGTGTGTGTGTGTGTGTGTGTGTGTGTGAGTATTTTAGGTAGGTGTAGATTATTGAACTATTCTTTTTTGTGTCTTAGATTTCGAGTGAGTCTGCCAGTACATGTGGGATTGTAGACGAAGAGGAAAATGCGGGAACTACAGCTACAACAGATAACAATCAGCTGCAGAAACGCCAATTGCACAAGACGCATGACCATGCACCACGAAAACAAGGCAAACTTGTCGGAAATCGTGACTACATAAGCACAGCAATTGAGAAGCTGGACGAAATTTCACGAAAGGCTGATGCGGCGCGAAAGGACAATGCGTGTGATCATTTTGGAAGATATATATATCTTCCATTCTTTCTGAACTTACGCCATTACAATCACTGAATCTCCAACATCGCATAATGGAACTGGTTTTGAAGGAGAAAATGGTTTCTTTGGAAGATTCAGAACAGCCAGTGATACAATACCATATACTGCTTGTTCACCGTCTACAAGTGCTACTACAACGCCTGTTGATTTATTTGAATCCGATTTATCGGGCATGATTTATAAAGATCTGTAGTAAATACTATGTACATGCTACGTTAAAATTATTTAATGAAATTAATTAATTAATAAAATTTGATAATGTACAATGTTTTACCTACCTTGATGAATTCCTCCGAACAAGTATAGATGGCATCACAAATTTCCGGTATAAATTTACTGATCGTACACTTGGGGACTCTAAACAAGCATTCTAAGCTTTTATAGGAATCTCCTGAGGCCAAAAACTGCAGTGTTATTTCAAGTTTTAATTTCGCTGGAATAGCTTCTCTCATATTAGTATCTCTTTTTTTAATCATTGGCGAAACACGATCGAGTAGATATTGCAACTGATCTGAATTCATTCCAAACATATTCCGAAAGTCAAATGGATCCTCTACAGCCAATTCTTTACATAGATTTTCTGAGGCACCTAAATTATTCCGCCTAGAAATCCAATCTCTTTGCCATATTCTTCTTCTGCGACGTCGTTTCCTTGCACCAGAGATATCTAGAAGCAGCTCGTGAGCTAATAATGCACTGACAATGTTGCATGCGTCCGACACCATTGAGTCCAGGGTAAACACTGACATATTTTCAGTGTCGTGAATAATTCATAGTGTAAACAGTTTCACGACTAGACCACAACCGAAGTCATTACGAAAGCGTGGAATAAGCATGCTCACCATCGTGAAACTAGCCTCGTGTAAACCCAGCTTAAATACTCGTAGGTTTGTAATCGTGGTACTCCTATGATTTCAAGAGTTTTGCGACTGAAAATTTGGAAATACCTAATTCCTGTGCGATTTTTCTCGTTAAAGTTGCTGGATTGACTTGAAAAGTGACGAGGACATTTTCTTTGTTGTTGTCTCCTGTCGCAGTTACTGACCTTCCGCTTCTTGGACGATCTTCTGCCAGGCTCCCTGTTTCCGAAAGTTTGAGCTTCCAGTATCGAAAAGTGGTTGCATTTGGTGGTGGTTTATTATACGAGTATTTTTCTTGAAATAAACGCAAGCTTTCTTCCCAATTATTATAAGAAAAAGCCCACGATACAAGATGCACTTCTGCTTCATTGCTGTATTCCATCCTAACTAATATGGCGCTGAGTGGGGCTAGGGCCTAGGGTTATTCCTGGCCTTGTATAGTTACTTTGAAAAGTATTGCATATACTACAGTGATATCATTTATATTTATTATTAACAAAGTAAATGTATGTATAAAATTCTTAAAGACTTTCCCTCCACCCTTTGCATATGATAAAAACTGAACTGAAACATTTAGTTTCTTTAAAAAGAGGTGTCACACATTCTATTCGATAGAAAAATACCTTTTGAGATATTCAAATTGATGATTTTAGACAGTACAATGGATATTTGTCATGGATATTTTTGTCAAGGATCAGTATTGGTAGAGAAATTATTAAATATTATGCTGTGTTTTTTTTAGTTTGACAATAGTTGAGTATTTTCTATATATTTCCGAAGAAGCAGGAACAAAAGAAAATGATTTTGTGCTGTGCAGGACATTTAAATATTGAAGGGAGTTAGTACTATTTTGCAGCCTTGAGCCAAACCTATCTTCTATCGATATATAATTAATTATCAGTAAATGTGTAGAATTATCAGTAAATGTGTTGTCATTAAAGGTTCTTTTTTCTACTAAATTGTTTGTTTTTATGGCAAATAAAGCTCAGTATGGTTTCCAAGTATTTTTCATATAAATTTCATGTCATGAAAAGTTCATAAATTTTAATTAACTTTGTTAATCTATTACTGCGTGTACTCAAGTCTCAGGAACTCAACCTTCTAATGGGAGTGTTTGAATAACCTATATTTTTTATAAAGTTGATAATTCCTGAAGATATATGGCTTTATAATGTGTTTATATGAATTATTTTTAAGAAAATTATTGAAATCCCTCAAAATGGACTGACAAAATCCTCATTTTCATGGAATTATTCCTACATAATTTAGTTTTCATACACACAAAAGATATTTCACCCAGGAAAATGAAAGCAGGAGTAGCGACGTTTCGGTCCAATCACTGGACCATTCTCAAGCTTTATTAACCGAAGAAACAGAGAAAATATTCTATATACCCTTAAAAGACATAAAGTGGGAAGGGAGAAGGGGAGCCGGTAGTTGGGGGTGGTCTCAGATAATCTTTGTAACCTTATCTGAGACCACCCAACTTCCGGTTCCCCCTCTACCTTCCCACTTTTTAAGTTTTTTTCGCTAAGGGTATATAAAAGAATGTCTGCTTTTTTCTGTTAACAAAGCTTGAGAATGGTCCAGTGATTGGACCGAAACGTTGCTACTCCTGCTTTCATTTTCCTGCGTGAAATATCTCAACACTGAACCAAAACCATGGATTTCGCCGCATACACACAAAAGTGAATATTTTGGACTTAAACCAATCACAAGAAAACTAACTAAATCCACCTTAACTTAACCTAACCTATGCAAACCTAACTTAATCTAAACCCTAATATGTTTGTCGATAAAATGTCAAGTCGATCAGATGTCATAATCTCAAATATCTTTACATATATTTGCAGCATATACTGTATATGCGGACTTGGTCCTTAATATTAGCCCTGGGCTGTATAAATTAGACTCGTGCATTGTTAGAAAGTTGGCGAAGGGCCTATTGTTTTCTTAACCGCATTCTTACCCCTTAACGGTTTGCCTTGGTTAAATAAATAAATAAATATTATTTTAAGAACTGTTAACATTCTTATGTGTCTATTTTAATTGTAATATTTCTTTCGTATATAATCTTTGGGTGCTGGGTGGTTTATTGGACTTTTCAACTGGTTGGCTATTGGGAAAACAATTTTTTCAGACTGTTTGTAGAAATTTTGGAATATTCTGTAAGACGATGGCACCATTCCCTTTGTTTTCATTAAATTCTTGCCACTTATTTGCCTGCTTTAATTAAATACTAGTGCTAATAACCGTTATAATAATTTTTGTTCTCTGTACTGGTTTTTTTGTCTAATTTCACCTATATAGTTCTTTTATATTTAGTAATTTAGCAGCCTACAGATTATGTTATCTATTGAAAAAATCTTTAGAGGGTTTTATGGTCTTTAATTTGATTTGCTGATTGGGAATTTTTTCGCTTGTGTATTTAACTCATTTACTTTGTAATCTCCGTCTATTTTTTGTTTCTCCTTGATGATGTGAATATATCACGAAAGGGCTCGGACTTCGTGTTTCCTTTTCCCTGTGGTTGTTTGCTTATTAATAAGATCATGTGTTATTCTGTGATTTTAGTGCATATATATATATATATACAGGGTGCGAAGAATAATATTTATTATTTATTACAGAAACTGTTCAGTGTCTCCTCCATCATGTTCAATGCCCACGTTACATCTTTGAACCACTGAACAACAAATATTCAACATCACATCAACAAATATTCAACATCACATTGATTATTCAATGTGGTGTATAATCAAGAGTCTACGGCCAGAAACCTCGGAACTTCGATCACATGAAGACTGATACGCCAAGAGTTCGAGACGTTGGATAATAAGAAAGAACTATGTCGTGCTACTTGTTGTTCAGTGGGTCAAAGACGTAACGTGTGTATTGAACATGATGGAGGACACTTTGAACAATTTCTGTAATAAATAATAAATATTATGCTTCGCAAGGTGATTTCATTATTCTCGGTAAAGCGACTTATGCCGCACCCTGTTTGTATATATATATATATATATATATATATATATATATATATATATATATATATATATATATATATATATTCCTGATCTGGAACTAATTATAATTGGTTAACAATTTTGTTTGGAATAGAGGTATGCATAATTTAATTAACTAAGTCGTTATAAAATTATTCATTATTATTAGAAAATTTTATGACGTTAGAGTAAATAAATACTTTAAACTAATGAAAATAAACATTTTATTTGACGGTTGGTTTCAGCGAGTATAAAGGGTTCGTTCACAAATTCCTGATCACGCAAGTTTGCACATCGCACAATCCATATTTCTTCACAAACAAATAAGTTGACTTTCAAAACGACCAACAATACGGCTCATTAATGAATTCCTGGAAAAGTGATGAAAACATCCAATAAGTAATTGCTTATTTCTTTGAAGGAAATAGCAATAACTAACACTGGAGCGCCAACTTTCTCGCAAATGATAAGTATTTTATTTAACAAAACATAGAATTCACTTTGTGTGGTGTTTTCAAATAAATGATATGGTCTCCAAAAAAGATTAAAAACAAGAAACTCCGTGTAAAAAGATCAATACTGTATACTCTTTTCAAGCTGTACCATCGTTCACGGCGTCACTACGTTTTCATTTCAGGTTAAATATTTGCTACAAAGATGAGGGCCCAACTCATTTATTTACTATACTCCTTATCCGTAAATCAATTATTTTTAACCATTACAGTTTCTTACATCAATTTCATTACCATTGTGTTGAGCGATAAATAATTCGAAATTAACCAGATTTTGCGAATGGTATATTTACCGTTTACATTTGAAAAATATTTTATCATATTTCTCATATATATTATATATATGAAAAATTATTTCACGAAAGTAACACGTGAAAAATATTTATGATGAATAAAACCACGAAGGAAAGGAAACACAAAACGGTGCTCAAGCGCTTTCGTCTAATGACATCCTCAGGAACACTGAAATACATAAAAGGTTACGGCCTATATATAGGTTACAGAAAGAGAAAAAAAATATATAAATAAATAACATACATACACACAAACATATATACATATATATATATATACATACATATCTACACACATACACATATATATATAATATATGCAATAAACGGAGAAGTAAAAATATAACTTAAAAATTAAGGATTAGAGGATTAACAAAGAGGCATATCGATTTTTAGCACAAGATGAAATGAGTTATAAAAATAATACAAATTTATACTGGAGATACACCCGGGTTTAACACTTTGCCTTTTTAGAGTCAAGTTTCGATATATATAAAAATAAATTGAAGATTAAAAGTTAATAAAGTAGCTTACAAGTTTACCAAAGATTAAGTGTCCTACCCTTTTTATCTAGATTTGTTTTGAAGGAATTCAAAACAACAGGATCGAGTTGAAAAAGACCTTTGCTTATGTTGAAGTTATTTGAAAGTTGAATAATGGCAGACTCAAGAATATTTCTATTGACAATGTTGCTCGAATGAAATAAAACTGAAGCATTATTCCAATCAATACAGTGGGATAACTCTGACGAATGGACAAAAAGAGCACTGGACAACTGTCCTGTTCTGACGGAATATTGATGCTGTTTTATACGTGTGTGCAAATCCTTTCCCGTCTGACCTATGTAAAAGGAATCACATTGTTTACTCCCAATTTTATAGATAATGCCTGAATTATTGGTAGGGCTATTTTTTTTTACTATGATATTTTTCACAATATTGTTATATGAAAATACTACATTAATATCCAAAAGTTTAAGTACATTAGCAATGCCTAAAAAGCCCGGGAAAAATGGAAGTACTAAAATATTTTTTGACAAAGTACGAGTGTTATTATTGACACGATAGAAAGTTCGTTTTGCCTTGTTGAGACAAGATTCCATAAACGCAGATGGGTAACACAAATCACTTCCAATACCGTTGATTTTTTCCAATTCGGCATCGATGTATTCCGGACTGGCGATCCTTAGGGCGCGGAGAAACATTGATGAAAAAATGGACTTTTTAGTGGGGGTGTCATGTCCCGAGTAAAAGTGTACGTAGGACAAGTTGTTTGTTGTTTTCCGATAGATACTAAACTTAAAACCTGGGCTTTCCCTATGTACACGCACATCCAAAAATGGGATTGACTTGTCTTGTTCCACTTCTAAAGTAAACTTAATGGAGGGGACTTGATCATTTAACTGAAGGAGGAAGTTATCCAGGTCACGATTCATGGGCCAGATACACAAAATATCGTCGACGTACCGCAACCAAGGGATGCCAACCCCCAGGATTCTCGAATGTAAGTAATTTCGAAAAACTCCATATAAATATTGGAGAGGAGGGGCGATAAGGGGTTGCCCATGGCATCACAAACACTTGTTGATAATACTCGTTATTGAAAGTGAATTTACAGTCTTTATGCAAAGCTTAATAAGTTCCAAAACAATGTGTGAAGGTAGTGGCAGGTCATACTTATGTAATTCTTGGGAGAGAAAGTCAAGCATATCATCAATCGGCACTTTTGTAAACAATGAACAAACATCAAAACTGATCAATCTATTGTTAGTTTCAGTACGTGCATTATTCAATTTTTCAGTAAGATCCATGGAATTTTTTACATGTGAATCAGAGATAGTTCCGAGAATGGGGGACAAGACTTTAACAAGCCATTTGGAGAGTTTATAAGTAATAGAGCCCATCGAGCTAATAATAGGGCGCATAGGGTTGCCAGGTTTGTGGGTTTTAATAAGACCGTAAAGGTAGGGCAGAGAAGGTGAAGTGGACATGAAAAGCGGAATTAAGTCCTTATGATCTTTAAGTTTTATTTTTACTTCTCCGTTTATTGCATATATATATATATATATGTGTATGTGTGTAGATATGTATATATATATATATATGTATATATGTTTGTGTGTATGTATGTTTTTTATTTATATATTTTTTTCTCTTTCTGTAACCTATATATAGGCCGTAACCTTTTATGTATTTCAGTGTTCCTGAGGATGTCATTAGACGAAAGCGCTTGAGCACCGTTTTGTGTTTCCTTTCCTTCGTGGTTTTATTCATCATAAATATTTTTCACGTGTTACTTTCGTGAAATAATTTTCATATAATGAACACCACGCGTTCCTTCGGCTTGCTGTTCCCTCTCTTGTCTCCGTTTGTGTCTGTGTTTTCTTCTACATTAATGAAGGGGCATGCAATTCGTATCCGACGAAAGTTTCTTACTAACTGTCTAGAGGAGCAAGTTCTTCCCAAATCCCTGCTTCCGATTCGCCTTAGACAAATTGACGACCATCCGTTCAACAACTTCAGCAGATTAATTTTAAAGAAACATATTGAAGTCACCAGACAAAATGAGTGGTCCGCCTTCAAAAACTTAAACATCGCCAAACATAATTTTGTAACCGTTATTCCCCAACCGTGGATCCAACCTTTGTTTGGTGAAATTTACAACGAGTTGCGTCGGAGAACTACTTCACTTCGTAACATTTTGGATCGGAAAATTAAAAGTCTCATTCGAAATATTCAGTGGAGTAAAAAAGCAAGCTCAAAGTGTGTTTTGAACCTTTCTTCGAAAAACATTAGTGACGATGCAAAAAGTGCCCTTGGATATGGTATGTCCTTTTTTATTGTTAAAAAACCTTCGGCTTTACAAATTTGTTACAGTCTCGCGTGTTTTGAAAAACTGTAATCTCCCTCAGTATTTGTTTAACATAGTTAAAGGCCTCGTTTATAGTGCGGCGAATGGTAATTACGAAGATAACTTTCCTAAACGGTTTTGCGATGGCCTCTCACAATTAAAAAAAGATGGGGAGCTCCATATTACTAAAGCAGACAAGGCTAACACCATAGTTATTATGGACAAAGTGGACTACATCGGAAAGATGAACGAGCTTCTCCAGGACCCCGCCACATACAGCAAACTTAGGAAGAACCCGCAGGATGACGTCATCAAATCATTTAATAGTGGCTTGAAACGCATTCTCAAAGATCATAAGGACTTAATTCCGCTTTTCATGTCCACTTCACCTTCTCTGCCCTACCTTTACGGTCTTATTAAAACCCACAAACCTGGCAACCCTATGCGCCCTATTATTAGCTCGGTGGGCTCTATTACTTATAAACTTTCAAAATGGCTTGTTAAAGTCTTGTCCCCCATTCTCGGAACTATCTCTGATTCACATGTAAAAAATTCCATGGATCTTACTGAAAAATTGAATAATGCACGTACTGAAACTAACGATAGATTGATCAGTTTTGATGTTTGTTCATTGTTTACAAAAGTGCCGATTGATGATATGCTTGACTTTCTCTCCCAAGAATTACATAAGTATGACCTGCCACTAACTTCACACATTGTTTTGGAACTTATTAAGCTTTGCATTAAAGACTGTAAATTCACTTTCAATAACGAGTATTATCAACAAGTGTTTGGGATGGCCATGGGCAACCCCTTATCGCCCCTCCTCTCCAATATTTATATGGAGTTTTTCGAAATTACTTACATTCCGAGAATCCTGGGGTTGGCATCCCTTGGTTGCGGTACGTCGACGATATTTTGTGTATCTGGCCCATGAATCGTGACCTGGATAACTTCCTCCTTCAGTTAAATGATCAAGTCCCCTCCATTAAGTTTACTTTAGAAGTGGAACAAGACAAGTCAATCCCATTTTTGGATGTGCGTGTACATAGGGAAAGCCCAGGTTTTAAGTTTAGTATCTATCGGAAAACAACAAACAACTTGTCCTACGTACACTTTTACTCGGGACATGACACCCCCACTAAGAAGGCCATTTTTTCATCAATGTTTCTCCGCGCCCTTAGGATCGCCAATCCGGAATACATCGATGCCGAATTGGAAAAATCAACGGTATTGGAAGTGATCTGTGTTACCCATCTGCGTTTATGGAATCTTGTCTCAACAAGGCAAAACGAACTTTCTATCGTGTCAATAATAACACTCGTACTTTGTCAAAAAATATTTTAGTACTTCCATTTTTCCCGGGCTTTTTAGGCATTGCTAATGTACTTAAACTTTTGGATATTAATGTAGTATTTTCATATAACAATATTGTGAAAAATATCATAGTAAAAAAAATAGCCCTACCAATAATTCAGGCATTATCTATAAAATTGGGAGTAAACAATGTGATTCCTTTTACATAGGTCAGACGGGAAAGGATTTGCACACACGTATAAAACAGCATCAATATTCCGTCAGAACAGGACAGTTGTCCAGTGCTCTTTTTGTCCATTTGTCAGAGTTATCCCACTGTATTGATTGGAATAATGCTTCAGTTTTATTTCATTCGAGCAACATTGTCAATAGAAATATTCTTGAGTCTGCCATTATTCAACTTTCAAATAACTTCAACATAAGCAAAGGTCTTTTTCAACTCGATCCTGTTGTTTTGAATTCCTTCAAAACAAATCTAGATAAAAAGGGTAGGACACTTAATCTTTGGTAAACTTGTAAGCTACTTTATTAACTTTTAATCTTCAATTTATTTTTATATATATCGAAACTTGACTCTAAAAAGGCAAAGTGTTAAACCCGGGCGTATCTCCAGTATAAATTTGTATTATTTTTATAACTCATTTGATCTTGTGCTAAAAATCGATATGCCTCTTTGTTAATCCTCTAATCCTTAATTTTTAAGTTTTATTTTTACTTCTCCGTTTATTGCATATATATATATATGTGTATGTGTGTAGATATGTATGTATATATATATATGTATATATGTTTGTGTGTATGTATGTTATTTATTTATATTTTTTTTTCTCTTTCTGTAACCTATATATAGGCCGTAACCTTTTATGTATTTCAGTGTTCCTGAGGATGTCATTAGACGAAAGCGCTTGAGCACCGTTTTGTGTTTCCTTTCCTTCGTGGTTTTATTCATCATATATATAATATATATATATATATGTGTGTGTATATATATATATTTATAATGTTTCTGAGTTATGGAACTCATAGTATGAAAACGTTTGTCTGTGGTCCCACTTAACTTTGATGTTACTGTATTATTTCTCATTAATTGCACTGTATATATTTCTATCCTTAGTATGTGAACTGTCATAGTATTATTAATATTTGTCATATGGACTATGGTCTGCCAGTAGCATGGGCGCAAAAGGGTAGAGTGCAATTGCAATGTTGATCAATGTTGCAAGACCCCCTTGTTGCAAGACCAATCCTTTTCTAAGTCGTAACGACAGCTGCTCATTATATAAAGAAACAATTCTTCAGGGTGAACGGTGTAGGTGAGCTCATCCCTGTACCGCTCAAGTCCTTTGTACCAAAGTTCATGATATTTCGAAGAGTCTAAACCTTTTAAATAAGCATCCAGTATGTATGCGTGGTGTATGCGTACTGAAGAACCGCATCAAAATAAAGCATATCTGTAAAACGCGCGTCTAATATATGCTTCAGCTTGGGGAAACCGACCATTTCAAACAGTCTGTCGAGGATGAAGTGGTTTCGCGTGGGGAAAAGAACGTCATTAGCGGACGCATTCTTTCACATCAGCCGTATATCAATGCATGGCTGATAGCTATTTATACACAACGTAAAAACAATGGCATATGAGGGGATATCACTAATCTGTTCTCTTCTTGTAGCTACACCTGCAGGTATTTTATAACGATCCTCGCTCCACTTCTCAACTACCACGAAGACTATTCATCTCCTCAACACTTAAATAAAGAACATTCCGTTTACCAGAATTTGTTTGTCTATAAGTCGTTTCAAGTACATAGTTAATGGCACCGGTTTTTCGCCTGGACACACGCAATGACTTCGTCACGGACACATCGTACACGGCATTGAGAATGCTGCTCGAAGGAAGCTCCATCGTATTCCAGTGTGATGAGTGCACGTCCAGTCCGTTCAAGCTCTAAGATGAATATAAGCCATAGGTGGGCGGATCAGCTCGAAGGGAGGTGTGGAGGAGTGCTGTTCCAACATGAAAGAATCATGTGAATACATGTATCCCATTATACCAGGCAATCGTTTATACAGGGTGTCCCAAAAGTCTCCATACATAGGGAAAATTAGCACTTTTTAGCAAAATGTAACTTTATTTACAAAAAATTCTCTACATGATTACCATTTCTTTGTAAACACACACGGATGCGTCTCTCCCACTCATGGTGAACTCGTGTTAACACATTTGGTGTTATGGACGTAATTGCACTTCGAATGCGTTCCTTTAGGCGATCCATGTTCTGTATCTTTTCCTGGTACACTATGGCCCCGTGGAGTGGCCTCCGAGGTTCCCAGATCTCAGTCCACTTGATTTTTATCTGTGGGGGCACTGGAAGGCCATGGTGTACCAGGAAAAGATACAGAACATGGATCACCTAAAGGAACGCATTCGAAGTGCAATTACGTCCATAACACCAAATGTGTTAACACGAGTTCACCATGAGTGGGAGAGACGCATCCGTGTGTTTACAAAGAAATGGCAATCATGTAGAGAATTTTTTGTAAATAAAGTTACATTTTGCTAAAAAGTGCTAATTTTCCCTATGTATGGAGACTTTTGGGACACCCTGTAGAATTTTTCAGGCACATGAAGTAATATCGGTTTTAATGTTTTATCACTCCCACTCTCGTTCAGGGGGATTTTCACGAACTAAACACATTTTATTCACACTGTTTGAGAGAAACAATTGCCAATATTTTTTCTTTTTGCTTAGCAAGCGATACTCGACTCTAAATTCTATTAAAAACTCATGCAGGCCTTTAGCCACAACATCACTGCAAACCTCGTCATAATATATATTAATTTAGTGGTAAAAGTATTTCAAACTATTCATTATGACAAGATTTACATTCTCAGTCGCAGGGTACAAGTACTCGTATGATTCAGCATGACATAAAACCGCTTGTCACACCACTCATCAACAAGACTCGCTAACCATAACTGTTGCTTCTCTTCTGCACGTGTTGTATCTTCCACTTCACGGTATATGTAAGCTTTTATGCAGTTTAATCCTACAACATATTCTATTACATCGTTTGAAGCAAGAAATCCTGCATTGCTCTAGCCAGAATAACCGTAGAGTATTTGAACCTGTTATTCCTCAAATTTCGCACGGCTTAATGTACCCTTAAGAGTCTCAAAGGAGGGAGGGCAAGGGAGTTTTTTAATATCCACCACATCTTCACACTTTATCGAACACCAGTTCATAAACGTCGAGCACGCAATATTAAAGGTAGTCATCACTATTTTTCGTCTACGTGAGATTTCTTCAAATGCACGTCTGAGATCCAGGGCTTGCAGCGGTCAACTGAGAACGCAGCGGTAGAGATATGCCCAGGTAGTAGCAGGAGTCACGTGACCATTGATCGATCATACAAGGGCCGGAGCTTAGGACTCTTCCTGTACACACAAACACACACACACACACACACACACACACATAAACAAAGGAGAAAATGAAACGCTAATTCAAACACTATTTATTTAATAAACATATCATCGAATTATTCAAGGTGTGTATATATATACAAGTACGTGCAATAAATAAAATAAACATATTGTTAACAAGTAAATACACACACACACACACACACGCATATATATATATATATATATATATATATAAACAATCAAGGATTATGGTACGGTATCATAGGTACCAGACACCTGGTAACGTTTCCTATAGGTGTTACGGAACACCTTCGTACCCATAAATTCCTTCGCTGCCCCCACTTCTGCGCACGAAAACTGTGGGTCCTTACAGTCAGGTGGGGCGGCTGGTCGCCCTCACCTTCCAAACACATTAGATTCTTCAATGAGTTAAAGTTAACGACCCGTCGGTTCGCCTGGTTGAGCGTGACACCCTTAACCTTCACGATATATTTCATATGCTCCCCCACCCTCACCCGTACCCCATAAGATTTGGACCTGTTGTGAAAAAAGAGTCGGCGTATGCGATGTCTATATACTCAAACTTGATCTCATCAGTCACCTCTCCGGAATTCACCAATAGGGGCAAGTATTCACCCTCCCTCGCTGTGAATATCTCACTATCTGTGTCGGCGTACAGAACCCCCCGCCCAAGAGAATGCAATAGATCCCAAAGTTTGATGCGAGCGTATACCGTTGTGAAGCTGGCTACAGGTATGTTTGTAACACGCGATGTGTCTATGGCCAATTCGGTAATGTTGTACTTTATTATCACGATCTCCTTGACCTCTTTATCGGGAGCGTTGGCATAACCCCACACCTCTATATAACTTTGGGCAAGGTAACTGTTCCCCTTGCCTGTATTCTGTGCAAATTTTCCCCAAACACTATTTAGACATAACTTTCGACTAAAGCGCTTGCTTGGGTTCTTTACAATTTGGGAACGGTCAAGTTGTATCCCTTCACGGTCAAGGTAACGTTGAATATAATCCGATTTTTCATCTTCGGTATCAACTCCTCGCGTATACCCTGATGCTTCTACCTTATCCTTCAAAAAAGTGTTTATATATGGCGTGAAAAGGTTGGGTAGCTTCTGAAACCTCCACATCTCATATATCTTCAATATTCTGTAGCCATGGTGAACGACTTGGGACAGCTCAGGGCCTGTATACAAGCTTCTGATCTTACGCTGGTTGCTTGTGTGATTACAAGTCCTATTGTTCTCCTCTGTGCACTTCACGCACAGGGGAAACATGAGCTTGTGGTCTATAACGATGGGTAAGATCGGCATCCATAAATCGCGAGGGGGGAAGCACGTCTACGAAAGAAAGACCGAAATAAATCTTGTTAAAATTTGCTGAGAACTCCTCGAAGTTGGGCAGGGCTGGTCCTAGGAGTTTTTCAGGTGCACCTACGGGGTACGGATTGTTCTTCATCACGTAGTGGTTTAAGGAGCAGAAGTCCTGGTAATGGAGTTTCACGCACTCCGTACGCGGAAAGTATAGCTTGAAGGGATTTGTACACCCTCCGAAAAAGCTATCACCGCACTTGAGAGGATCCAGCACCCAGAGCTGGGCACTTGCGTTTTTTTGCGCGTTTTTTTGCGGTACTGCGGTACTGCGGTACTACTACCGCACTACCAAACCGGTACCGCATAACGCAGTACCGCAAAGGATCGCTGAAAGTACAGCAGTACCGCTACCGCATTCAAATTTCCCGCGGTACTTTCCGCGGTACCGACCAACACGGTAGTACCGCAGTACCGCAGTACCGCAAAAAAAAACGCAAGTGCCCAGCTCTGCCAGCACCATTAAACGCTTGATCGTGTTTATTTCTTCACGGTACTGTCCATCTGTTTCCATCCGTGCATCATACACATGCTCCGACAAGATCTTATGGGTGAACTGGGTGCCTATAAGCTGATCGCGTGTGCGGGTCCATGCAAGACTGTCGGCACGAGATCTACCGTGGATATCTCCTACGATTTCACACACAGGACGGGGGCATCCGTGCCACCAACAGCCGTTAAAGGCGTACACAGTCTTCTCACCAGTGGCACGGTTTTCGATTAGACCATCAACCCAAAAACACGACTATTAACCTTAATGGGTACTTCCGCCGTGTTGCGGGCATGCTTTATGTATTCACCTGTTTGTTGCTGTATGTGTATGAGCCAGTAAATAGCCTTCTGCCCATAACTGCGAGGGTTGTTTCTGTGAATGACTGCTAAGGTGTCTTTAGATATGAAATTATTCTTGAACACAGGAAAGCACAATGAGGCGATAGTGGTTGCGACTTGCAACGGATCGCATTTGAAACGGTATATGTACATTCTTCTAAAGGCCTGGAAACATACTCTAAGCACGAGCAATCATTCACGCAATAACGTTTACATTCATCAGTTATATTTTAATGATTAAATTCATTAAAACTGTTGTAGTAGCGGTCAAAATCTTCACGTTCACCTGTACTCATACATTCATGGTTAAAGTAATGTTTGGGTGGAGGTAGCCGTACGTATTTTAAAGTTTCGTTAGTGAGTAGTGTGTAAGGGAAATATCTTTTTGAAACTTCGGCAGCTACGCACATTACCTTGGGTAGCTTGGCTAATTTACAAGGTATGAATAATAAAGTATCTTTAAACTGTACATTACCTCTTATTTGCATCTGTATAAGTTGTTTCCTCTTCAATGGATCGCCTGTAAATATCTCAGATGAATCGTGCTGAAGCAGCTTATTATAAAGGAACTGTCTGTCAAATTTTGCCCCGTTATAGGCAAGAATATACAGTCATTTTTTTTAACTTCTCCGCTAACTTGACAATATAGGATACAAAGAGTTTCACGGGACTGTCGTGTGCAATACGGGACTGTCGTGTGCAATCGTCTTAAAAACGTTTGTCCGTTTACCAAATTTGTAACACTCATCACACTCGACCTCCATGCACTCATCGCAGATAGTCTGGCTTACAAGTAGATGTGGGATAACCTCTTTGGTTTCAGCAACCGTATATATTTCTATATCGTAGGGCACAGTTATACATGGTCTATTTTTAGATTAGCGTCTTTCATATAACATACGTGATTTACTCCATCTGCCTTATATTTCTCATGGCATGTAGAACAGTAAATTTCATCACATTTATGCTTGAATTTCCCCCAATTATCCATCACATGAAACATACCACATTCACAGATTGTCATTTTCCTGCACGTGTCAATTGACTTATGGAGCTCAAAACAATTATTATTGAAAAATGTGCGTCTGCATACATCACAGTCCCTCTTCTCAGCTTTAACCACACGGCTTTTACATTTGGAGCTTTTAACTGCACACGTACCATGTGGCAATCCTTACAATGTTTCATTATATCATCCACAAACTCGAGACTTCCCTTACACAAATCATGATGCCTTCCAAATTTCCGACTTTTATCGTAACTCGCGTAAAGAGCCATTATATTACGGATGGGGAGATACGTTGCTGCTAAGTAGGGGCCTTGTACGATCTTTCACACAGTTTTTAAAAACATACACAGTCCTACGACGATCAACCATTCCAAATACAACTATAAGAACATTCATTTCCTCCCCTACCCTTCTCACCTCTTCAGGACCCATATTACAGTCAAACTCAAGCTTGCAATCTGAAGCTAGTTTACGAGCACGCTACACAACCGTAGGCAACCAAATTTTTTGGGCACGTGTATTTAGCACAGTGAACATATAAGCTAAGACTACTGCTATAAAACCGAACCACGCTCGGTGTCTACTGTATATGCCGCCTGTAAATAACCAGAGAATTGACGTTAAGAGTATAAGATGTGGCGCTATGACCCACAACACGGAACACACGGTCAATATCTACCGTGAAGTTGTCCATATTGAAGGCTGTACTACTTTGGGAGTGCTGCATTATACGGCCCAAAGATATATTCTATGTCTACAAAGGCCAAGCATCTGAATGGTATTACTACCCAAAAATCATCTACATCCCAGTCATCTGACCCGAACCCGTAGGACAGCCGCTTCCTGACTTCACGTTCGTCGCGGTTCTGAAGGGCAAAATCCAAAATACGTTCAACTACGCGTCGCAGACCGTGTTGAACACCATTGCCGCGTGGTGGTGCTACAGATGTCGCTGGTGTGGGTTCGTCAGCGGATATGGAGTCTTTAACCACAACTACACCGTCATCGGGATTGCCTGCAATATCGATAGAGGGGACATGATGCTGTACCTCATCGTCATTCACGGTTCTGTTGAAGAGGAAAAACAAGACTGTAGAATATAAGGAACACCACTTAAATTTTTATTATATTTTGTAAATGTTCACTTAGGGGTGTGACGTGTTAGAGATGGATTCTGTAGAAAAATTCAGGTTCTCGAGCTCGTCCACGTGTGTTATATCTGACTCTACAGGATGTGGTAAAACTGTGTTTCTACTTAAAATCATTAAAGATAAGGGGGAGATGTTCTAAAAATTTGTGCATAATGTTATATGGTGCTATTCAACGTACGAGTCAGTATTCAACGAGTACGAAGATGATATTTTCTTCCACAAAGGTGTATACGACGTTAATTCTTCAAAGGAAAATGAACATACAGTCATTGTAATTGATGATCTCATGTTAGGAATGGATAAAACGTTTGCCGAGACATTTATAGTGTTCTCCTACCATCTTAACATAAACGTGTTCGTCATCAATCAATCTATTTTTAAAAAATAGATACATGCGCAATGTGTCGTTAAATAAAAAATATCTTGTTATTCGCGCAACGGAGAGATGTGTCACAAATTGGGGTATTAGCCAATCAAATGTTCCCAAATCAGCGTAACGAGTTTTTGGAAGTTTATAAAAAAGCTACATGTCAACGTTACGGATATTTGATTGGTGACCTTCACCCGCGAAACACGCTTAGGGTGCTTCTAAGAACCAATATATTCTCAAACGAGCCTGAAACGGTGTATATTCCAGAATGACCAAAAGGCTAAAGAAATACCTTGAATTAATAAAAATCTATCATCGACCGCCGCAGGAAATGCAACAGATGTTTGTTAAAAATATCGACTCCGCCTTTTTAAATGCATCTGTGAAATCTGTCGTAAAGTTATAAATTCGATGTATCAATGAAACCCCCTCAGAAGGCTCACCTATGTCGTTACAAGAACATAATATGTACACTTGCTCGTAAAAGTCAAACTGTGTGGAAGAGAAAGCGATTTATTGTACAAAGAGGGGCGTCATTCCTCCCCATCTTATTTTCTGTTTTGGGGCCTTTACTGACTAGATTGATATAATGAAGAAAGTGGTAGTGATTCCACACGAGGTGTATGCTTCACTGCAAAGACAGGAGTCCGGACACGATTCTAGAACCCGTAAAAGCAGGCTTAAAAAAATGGAAAGCGAATTGTTAGCCCTATTAAACAGTGAAAAGTCACCTGATGAGATGATCTTATACGAAGAAGCTCTGCAGAATTTTTTTCATGAATACGAAAATTATAAGAATCCGACAGAGATCCCCGTGGTTATTAGGCACAGCACGGATAACGATGGGCATTGCGACATAGGATCTGCACCCGACATTAGAGCTGACCTGTCTAAGAATAACAGGCAGGCCCCACAACATATCGAACATTTATTAAAAAGCAGCCTCCCACATACTTTGAGGAATAAACGTTTTTGTCTTTATAAACTATTGAATGATGATCCCAGCATACAGTGGACCGATACCGGTGAGATCATTGTGGAAGGAACAAACGTACGGGGCTCGAATATCGTTGACATCGTCCATGATCTGGTGAGAAAGTGGGATAGGCCCACACCATCAGGATGGAAGCATATTAAAACAAGACTACAACAAATAAATGTCCCCAAAACAATGACAGAAAATCTGAACAGGTTAAAAGACTTGGAGCATGCCTCACATGTGTCACAACTGAGAACGCAACAGCGTAGCATCTCTAAAGTGGAGAAAGAAGAGACCAAACAACAACGACCAACCTTCTCCACGTGCCTCTAAAATACGCAAATGGCTAACATATTAAGAAAACGTTATTATGACATTTCTAGCCCCTACCGAGGCGTTCATAGACTGTACAGAAGTGTTTACAATGATGGAGTAGGGAAAAAAGATGTTGAGAGGTTTTTGCGGGAGCAAGATGCTTATACACTTCATAAGCGTGTGAGAAAAAGGTTTGAAACAGGCAAGACAACCACGGCTTCGACTGACTCTATTTGGCAAGCGGATTTAACAGACATGCAAAGATATTCACTGTATAATGATGGCTACCGCTACATCCTATTCATAATACCTGTGTTCTCTAGATATCTGTGGTTAATTCCTCTGAAAAATAAATCGCTGAAACAGTTGCTAAAGCCAACAAAACGTTGATGTTGAAAGAAAACAGGATTCCTGGCTATATTTTTACAAATATGGGGAAATAATTTATAGGCCAAGCTTTTCAGAACATGTTGTCAGAGTTTAATAGCAGCTACTACACTAGCAATTCTATACATAAGTCCTCTTTAGCTGAAAGAGTTCAACGTACCATAAAGGAACGCATGCATCACTACTTTACACATAAAAACACATACGGTACAGATATATAGAGATTCTGGAGTCACTCGCCTCATCATACAACCAATCCCACCAACGGGCGATTGGGACAACACCTAACGAGATTTTAGAAAGAGGTACGCAAGCAGAGCGTGATGTACGAAGAGATATTTGTAGAGCACTGCCACACGTTGTGCGTTTCAAAATCATGATTATGTAAGGCTGTCGCGTTCAGGAAATAAATTCGCGAAAGGATTTGAGCGAGGTTGGACAGCGATTTTTAAAGTTAGGGCTATGAGACCTAAAGACGAGATAATGCTGTATTACGTTGAAGATTTGAATGGGGAAGAAATTGCAGGAGGCTTTTACAGCAAGGAGCTATAGAAAGTGACATTTGATTTAAGAAAAAACGTTTTTAAAATTGAAAAAATTTTAGGCAGCAAAGGTTCAGGAAAAAGAAATATATACTTATATAAAAGCTGATGCAGTAATGAAGCTTAAATAGTATGCAACATGGCGCCTTACCATTTCTACGTCACACTCCCGTCCTCTTCTCTATCTGTACATCCCAACAACACCTTGGCCAACTTTGTAACAGAACTTCATGGACTCATTGAATTGGGTTGTGATACGTATGAGGTTGGAATATGCGAAATTCAGTTAGAATCCCTTTTTTTAAGTAATGATTATAAAGAAACCGTTTTTACTGTTCTTAGAGACTGTAATGAGTGTGGAAAGGTTGGAGTAACTCGAGATGAACCATGCGAACCGTCCTGAGTGGGGTTGCAATGTATTACCCTAAGGTAGTAACACTAGGCCCGGGCCGATAGGGTGCGGCCGAGGATGTTGTGAGAAACTTAAACGTAAATTTAAAAAGCTCAAATCTTACGGCTGATTTAGTATACGAAATCTTATACAAAGATCCCCATGCATATGCTCTGATCCTAAAATCACAGGCTACCAAAAATATTAAAGACAAAGGAGTGTTCAAAATTATAACCGATGGCCGATATGGGGCTGCCACCCAAAGAGATACCTTTCACGAGGCACATGACTTGTCCAGTCTAATGTATCAGTTAAAATTGGAGAAATTGAGTGATGGCTATACATCTCCAGACATGTGCTTTATTTATAGCAATATAGCGGAGCACCAGTTTGTTGGGGACACCCAGGCACGCCTGCTTCCCTCACATCCCCAACAATAGAGGGAAGAGCTTCAGCATTACATATGACAAACCTCACTATGTGAATGTCGCGACTAATCTATTGACCAATATCTCAATATATATAAGAACGCTTGAGAGAAAAAGTTTCCAATTCGGTGATGGGAGATTAACTTAAAGTTTCCCATTCGGTGATGGGAGCTGCACTTTCGACGCACTGAGTTATACTGGAACGAAAGCCTTTCACAATCTATCGAGGTGTAAGATACCAGCGTGGGAGTGGGCTTGGGTCCATTTTTTCAACCATACTCGCACGGCTGTCTCTTGCTGAAGAGAGGTGCCGGATACCTCGGGAGTAAAGCCCTACAATCAGGTCTTAACACGGCAGAAGACAAAATGGCGGGAACAAAACCTAAAGAAGCTCTAAAAAAAACACTAAAAGCGTACACGGAACAAAATCATCAAAGATGCAAAGAGAAAAATACGTAGTGGTGGGAAGAAGAAGAAGAAGAGGGCTGTCCGGAAGAAGGGGTTACCAAGCGCCTGAAAGCTATGGTTGACCATTTTTTTGACTGATATAAGCTAAGGACATTGCTCTTATGATTCATAGGCTGTTTACTACTTGTCGAGAGAGGTGGCACTACTTCTGATTCGTCATGGCTTCATCCATCCGTATAGTTCACAATGTTGTAAATCGGAGCTGTCCCTCTTTGACATGCCTCCAACTTAAGTTTCTATTGAGCACAGTGACTTTATTACAATTAATCAGTTAAACACAATTAGTTCCTCGAGTGTTCCTATAGAATTCGTGATACCCAGCTCAGGCCCTTACTTTTTTGATCCAAGCTGCGTGAACATGTACGCTAAACTAGTATAGCCCATTCTGATGGAACGGACTGCGCTGACAAATATGTTATATTCCCTGAAAGAAACTTTCTGCACTCCATATTGAACCAGTGTGACGTATATTTAAATCAGGTCAACATCTCGGCAGGGACGGGTTAATATTACCTACAGGCCTATGTGGAAAATGTGCTGAACTTTTCCAAAGAAGCGAAGGATACCTTTCTAAGTGCCGAGTGCTATTATCAGACTAAAGACGAAAGTAGTATAAAGGACAAATTTACAAATTCTAAAAAGAAGATATACGAGTGTTTTGGATGCCTGGATACAGACTTCACATTCCAAGAGAAGTTGCTTGTGAATGGGGTCGATGT
This sequence comes from Bathynomus jamesi, assembly GCA_023014485.1. NCBI lineage: Eukaryota > Metazoa > Arthropoda > Malacostraca > Isopoda > Cirolanidae > Bathynomus > Bathynomus jamesi. The sequence goes on along the minus strand of JAJOZX010001507.1, from coordinate 836,827 downwards.
GAAAATAAAGCTCACCCGCACGAATCCTGAGATCTGTTTAAATCTGGGGGCTGATCAAGAAGAGGGTGCAAAACCCGTTGTGATTCATACTATGGAAACATACCTTCGCTTACGGCGAGTGAAATTAAGTTCACCAAAACAAATAGAAATTGAAAAAAAATTAATACATGCCACAGTAAAATACCCAATTAACAGAGTACAGATCAAACTATACACGGTGCCAGCAGGGTTGGCCTCGAAACAGATAGAAAACGTGGCCCTGGGAGTTCTACCTAAAAGAATATTAATTGGAATGCAGGAACACGCTTCGGTGAATGGAAAATATAAAAAGAACGCCTTTAAATTCGAAAATTTCGGCCTTAAAAATATAACTCTATAAGTCAATGGCGTTGCATTGGACGGGGCATTGGATACGGATTATTCATCAGACGCTGTGTTCCCTCTTTGCGCAAAAGCATATAGTAATCTGACCCATATTGCCTGTGGTTGTGATGAGCTTGGGATTGGAGTAACGCAGAAAGAATTCATCGATCAATTTAACCTTTTTCCGTTTAACATCACACCTGATTTATCTGCTAATGTAAATACACACTTAATCAAAGCAGAGTGGAAACATCTCAGTCAGACTCGAATTCGCTAAGCCGATAGACGCGCCTATTAATGTGATAGTATACCTCGAATCACAAGCCCTAATAGAAATTGACAGATTTAGGGGCGTTGTCACTGACTTTTAAAATGGACGCGAATACACTTTAGAGAATAATGAATAGTGAAAGAATCACGCGCTCCAAATTTATCGGTGTGTTTGCGAAGAATGAAACATTGAAATTGCCAATTACGAGAAAATGCGGCTGTCTATTATGAACACGGATATTATTGGTGGTGAAGTGATTCACTGGTTAGCTATCTACTTTAAAAATAGGGACCACCTGTACTATTTTAATTTACTCAGGACTCATCCATGGAATGAAGTTATTATTGTAAAATTTCTCGAACAGCTACACTTTCCCGAAATTGTCTGGAATCCTTTCATTTCTCTGGCACGTGTCACGTGGAAAGGAATTTATAAGTTTTTAAAAATTATTCGACCCGTGTCACACTGAGCGGAATGATCAGACAGATAAAAAAAGGTTCCCTTTAGTGAGCACTCGATGTGTTGTATGTTTTGCTCATATATAAAATGAATAATTGTATCAATATTTTCTCCAATAATATTAGTTTGTGTATTCTGTAGCTTATTTAAAATGTAACGGAAAATAATTTTGTAACTAATTTAAGAAGGATATAAAAATTTTTACTATTTTATAAAACATGATTTCTATCATTTAGTAAATTGTTGAAAATACAATGTCTTCTTAACCGAAGCATATGAAAACGAAAAAAAGCTCTTACCCGAAACATAAGAAAAAGGAAAAAGCTTAAATTATTTCGTTGATGATGTAGCAATCGCTTGGTTGACTACGTTGAAAAACTTCTACCTCCGTATACAGGTCCACGATATGCGTTTCTTCAATGCTATCACGAAAAGTGACTATAACATGAGTCAGTTCCTCATCGGACCTTTAAGGGGAAAGGATAATTTAAAATTAAGTTGATTAGTTCATACATTTTTTTTAATCTTTTTTAATAAAAACTCATTTGCTTTTCATAAAAAACGCATGCAGAATATATATATATATATATATATATATATATATATATATATATATATGTGTGTGTGTGTGTGTGTGTGTGTGTGTAGGAACACTAATATAAATAACAAGTTGGCGACTAAATATAGACCACAAATAAAAATGAGTAGAAATACAGGTACATAAATTTTTATACTCACATCTCTACTGCAGACCCTTCTGCTGGATCCTACGGATCATTATTGCAGATGTCATCAAAGATTTGTTTTAAAAATAATCCATCCCGATCGATTGCGTTAAGAAGACTAATTTTAGCCACCGCGGCAGTGTTGTTTTTTTCATATAAAGCCGGTAAACTGTAAAGTTCTGACTGACTCATGAAGCGTGTGTTTATTCACTGGTGAAAATATCTGCTGTGAGCTCCAGCTGACCATACTACCTTTTATATGTATGATTCCCAGTTGTAACCACCACCTCCAGAAGACTAATAGGCGGTTCGTAATTTTGTTGACTGGTTGTCAATGTAACTGGGTGAACTATGTTAAACGTGTGTGCCAATCAGCTGTAGTAACACCGATGTAACGGACCCACGCTTCGGGCAATGAAGTCCTGATTGATCACTTTCACGAAAATGAAGGTGTGTCTTCATCAAATTTGGCTTATTCTCTCCGCAGATTTATTTTCACATTAAGGTGTGTGTTTATCAAATTTGGTTTATTCTCTCCGCAGATTTATTTTCACTGCAAAATTAGATTTTTATTTTGGATCATATTTGAATGAGAATGATCTAATAAAGCAACACACTTGATTTTACACTCGCTCATTGATGGTCTGTTCTTCTTCCATAGTTCTTTTAATTGGCAAGACATTTTTATTTGTTTGAAAAGTTTTCTGATAACTGTTGTACCCGATTTTTATTTTGGAGCATATTTGAATGAGACTGATGTAATAAAAAATTACACTTGATTTTACATTCGTTCATTGATGGTCTGTTCCACACAATCAACTTGTGGTTCACCCCGTTCTAGCACCTTCACTTATTTGCATGGTTTGTTGGAGGAGGGAATTGGTTTCCGTTCAGTTCCTGCCCTCGTAGCCAGCTACTGACAATATATTTTAATGTTAAAATTATATATCGACGTAATATTTGCAAACATATATATATATATATATATATATATATATACATATATATATATATATATATATATATATATACATATATACATATATACATACATATATATATATATATAGTTTGTTTGTACCTTGTGGGGAATGGACGTGCTGTGTTTCTCTCTTTATTAACAACCAAATAAGAAGGGAATAAACTACTCAGTGGTTTATTCTGTTTACACCCAAAAGTGTATCCGTGCATATAATTTATAAAGTGAAATTCATTAAAATTAAGAAAGTGCAATGCAGTTTACATAAATTATCACCAGTTATAACATATATTTAAAACGTAATACGCTTGCCATTCGAAAAATTTTGAAACAAGACAGGAAAAAGGTCATTAAACGCAAAGGTCAGAAAACCCTCGACCATCGAAAGGAAAAAAATAAATAAATAAAGAATTTGTGTGGATATTTCTTTTTACGCTAGTTAATGAATAGCATGGTCATGGGTTCCAAATTTTCACTTAATCTGCAATTTGTTTAAACTGGAAACAACTGAAAAAGCTGCAATACGATGCAATTTCTGTCAAAAACTGAAAAACTTTATCTACATAAATTCGGATGATAGGGAAATAATTATTGTCTCGAATGTGAAACAGATTGCGGGGATGAATTTTCTGTATGGCGCATGTACACCGACGGTAAACTCCTTCGCGGTATTTAAAGAAATGGAGATAGCAGACTCGATTTTTACGAAAAGAATGAAACAATGGGGACACAAGAGTCTGGAAATGTCCCAACAAAAAACCGGGTGGATCAGAGAGAGGACGAAATAACGAATAACAGTATAATAACGAATAACAATATAATAACGAATAACAATATAAACAATATAATACGGAATGAAGATATAGATGAAAGAAAAGAAATAAGTAAATGTTGCCAACTGTCCAAAGAGCGAAATTATTAAAAGATAACTAAAAACGTAGAAATAATCAGCAAAGAAAAGTAATGATAATACCAAAATTAAGAACTTTCAAAATAATAAGAAAACAAGAAGTAGAAGCGTAGAAAATACCGTATGTAAATACAACGCAAGAGGGAACTGCAGATATAGGGTTCGGCAATGTATCTATGCACATCCTACATTATGCAACACAGGGTACACAAGTGGATATTGCAAATTTGGAAAGAAGTGCAAGTTCCACCATCTTACTGTCTGCAACACCTACGCAAGATATGGGAGGTGCAAATAAGGACAAAAATGCTGTTACCACCACCCTCAAAGGAACGCAACGGGTGAACAGGAAAAACGAACATCAAAGAAGGTTACCAACTTTTTAGACGTAGCCAACACAATTCAGCTGCTAAATACTATCCACAAATACAAAGTCAGCTGACAAATATAGGAATCCGAGAGCCAGACAGAAGGCATGCACAAAGACACTTCATGCGTTATCGGGACAAGAGTTACGACAAAGATAAAAAGAGGCAAATTCTCAGAGGACAACAAGTGAACGAAACCGGTACCACAATTGGAAAACGAAACGGAACCACCTGTATACGAAAACGATAGAGAAAAATTAAGAATAATCCAAGCCAACATTCAGGGCCTTAAATGAAATTATTCCTCGGAAAATTTTTTATACCTGAAAGGACTCGTGCAAGAAACCGGATCAGACTTTGAGTGCCTCACGGAAACTCATCTAAAGGACTGCCAGGCGAACTGTGAAAACTGACTTTGAGTCCTGTGTTGACAAAAAAGAAAAACAAATTGACAAATATAACATCCTGCGAGCCGACAGAACAGTGAGGCGGAAAAGGAGGATGTACTATTTACACACGCGAAAGGCATATGGCAGAAATGACTATAAGTACCTCAAACAGCTACCTAGAATGTGTGGCAACAAAAGTTGAAAAATTAAATATGGTACTAATTGTAATGTACAGACACCCAAACATGCCAACCTCAAAATTTTCAGATTTCCTTCAGTCGTAAGAAACTGGGTAAAAGATCGACACTCTCCAACCCCAAATATTTTTCTCTCTGGCGATTTTAATTTCCCATTCGTGAAATATAAAAGGATAGGCAAAAATGTATGTATACAACGAGAAAAGGGGGGCACACGGCCAGACCAGGAGCAGGTAAAAATGCTACTAGATCTAGCTGATGAATTTATGTTAACGCAAGAAATAACAGAAAACACAAAAAAACTGCCTAGATTTGGTATTTACAAACAACAGCAACCGAATTGATAATGTAGAAATATCCCCAACTATAATATCGGACAGCAAAATTAAGTAACTGTAAAGATAACAACATCAGAAAAATATTAAATGATAAACTGCAGAGTATCGATGACTTCATATCAGAACTAAATGAGAAGCATACAGAAAAAGAAGAAGACGACACTACAGAAGCGATAAAGGTTAACTCAAAATACTTCTATAATTTTGTATAAAGAAATTTGAAAAACCATGTGACTATCGGACCTTGGAAAACGAGAACAGTGCTTTATCTGATGATCTAACAGAAGTATTTGAAATATTAAGAGCTCAGTACGAATCATCTTTCAGGATCCCCAAAACTGACAAACTGATATGCCATAGAAATGCGTCCTTTGAAGAAAAAATACAAAGTGAAAGCTATTGGGAAACTAAAAACACACTCAGCGGCAGGACCGGATAAATGGAATGCCACGCTGATCAAAAACTACAAGAATGCAATCGCTGAACCCCTATATTGGGTATGGAGACGATCACTAGACACGGGAGAAATACCGGGCATCCTGAAGAGCGTGAGGATAGTCCCAATGTATAAAGGAGATCGATCCGATGCCAAACACTATAGGTCAGTGTTGCTTAAATCTCATCTCACTAAAATATTTGAAAGAATAGTTAGACCTTAAATCTATGACTTTTCGGAAACTCAGAAAAAATTCAATGAAACCAATATGGGTTTCAGTCAGGCAGATCATGCCTATAACAACTAATGGAACACTACAACAATATTATTGATTCACTTGAAAGTAATGAAAACTATGATGTAATATACACAGACTTTGCCAAAGCGTTCGACAAGTGTGACCATGGAATCATAATACATAAACTGAAGTACATGGGAATAACAGGAAAAGTAGGGAAATGGATATATAATTTCCTTAGTGAGTGGCGGCAAGTCGTTACAGTACAAGGAGTATCTTCATCAAAATCAGAGGTCCTCTGCTCAGTACCACAAGGAACAGTATTAGCTCCACTACTCTTCATAATCATGCTAACTGACATAGATGAGGACGTTACCAGAGACAGCACAGTAGCATCCTTTGCTGATGACACGAAGATCAGTAGAAAAATAAGAAACCCAGAAGATATAGGATCTCTACAAACCGAAATGAACAGAATTTACAAGTGGACGGAAGACAACAATATGAAGTTTAACACTGAGAAATTTCAGCTGTTACGGTACGGAAAAAGAAGCCCTAAAATCCATGGAATATTATACCCAAAATGGACAGGAAATTCAGAGAAATTCTAGGGCAAAAGATTTAGCGGTTGTAATGACTGATGATGCGAAATTTGAAACACAAAATAAGATAGCAGTAAACAGAGCAAAGAGAAAAACGGGGCAGATACTGAGAACCTTTAAACAAAGGGATGGGAACGTAATGATTTATCTACTGAAAACACTGATCATACCCAAATTGGAATACTGCTCGGTCCTAACATCCCCATATAAAAAAGAAGACATTAGACAGCTACAAGGGATTCAGAGAAGCTTCACAGCCAAGATCAATGGGTGCAAATAACTAAATTACTAGGGAAGTTTACGCGAACTAAACCTATATTCACTGGGAAGGAGAAGAGAGACACACACACCATTATTTACACTTGGAACATAATGAAAAAACAATTCCCTAATCTTACTCTGAACCCTGTAACTCCCCAAACAATGGTGGAAAGTAGAAAAGAAGACTGTGTCGTGTTCCCAAATTAAAGGCTAGACAGGGAACATCTTTAACCCTGAAAGAAAATAGTTTTGTTATGAGAGGACCAAAACTGTTTAATCAGCTGCCCAGAGACCTAAGGAACACGAATGGTGTTGCAGTAGACATCTTCAAAAGAAGATTAGACGCCTGGCTCAGAACAATCCCAGAGCAGGCGGGCGTACCTGTCTTTGTGAGGTGGTGAGTTCAAGAAACCAACTCACTACTTCACCAGGCGAACTCGAGAGGAGGGGCGAGAAGCTTGACCTTCGTGAAATGAGGAATCATCGGGCGGAACCTTTGAAAGGTTGAAAGGAAGAGTATATATGTATACATATATATGAATGTAGCCATTGCAATCCGTAACAACTCAAGATAGTTTTGTTAATAATAATAATAATAATAATAATAATTAGTACAATGTGCCTCAAGAACATCATTACACGATGCATTTCAGAGGTTGAAAGGTACTTTTTTAGGTTAGAATGTCCTTATATTCTTTCTTAGGCTTTTAGATTAGGTTAGGTTAGGTTTATAAGAAAGACCAGACCTAGAGACAAACTCTTTTTATAAATCTTTATAAACCATTAGTTAGATCCCATTTCGAATATATATATATATATATATATATATATATGAATGTGTGATGTTAATTAAATCGAAACGCTAATACGTAACAGACTTTTAAATAAAATTAAAAACAAACTTCCAGGATCAGACTTGTTCCTGGCGTTGGTATAGCCTCCGGCTACCAACTCATCTATTTCTAAAGTAGATCGGGCGGAGTATTCGATTTTGAACATTCTTAAAATTTGTACAACGTGTGTGTGTGTGTGTGTGTGTGTGTGTGGTTAACTTTTTGGAAATCCTACATTAGTACGCCTAACTTATCGAGGTAATGATTAAGACCCACTTATCTCTACTTCCTTTTACATCCGAGTGTTCAATTTCTCTCTCTCATTGTGTGTCAGTAAGGCTCACATACAACATCTTCTTGCTCCTGATGGATCATGCACCCAGATTTAGTGAGAGAGAGAGAGAGAGATCCTTGTGTTTTGCATATATAAAATCAATAGATAGATAGATAGAATCCCTCTGCCAGATGTATAAAAGTTTAAATTATAAAGAGAGAGAGAGTGAGAGAGAGAGAAATGAACACTCAGATGTAAGAGAAAGTTGAGAATTTGTGTATAGACTTCTGTTTCATATCACTTTTGACCTAAAGATAAATAAGTTTTTAATTGTACACTTAGCAAAATCAGAGATTGAATTTTGTCAAAGAAAGTAGACAGTCAGAATTGTACGCACTCCACCTTAGACCTACAGTTTAACATGGAATCCGAACCACATGTTAAATTTTTTTTCTTAGATGGTATGGATTCCTTCACTAAATTTTTTCATTTTAATCGTGTTACAAAATGGTACGCGTTTCTTTTGAACAAATTTAGTTGGTATTTTAATGTATATGTATATATATCAACGTAAAGAACGACGCTTGTATAGGAGAACATTCCGCGCAAGATGAGGAGGAGAACGAACAAATGAAAAAATGAGGTAACCACCCGGGAATCGAACCCGGGATCTTCCGATTGCCGGTCAGATATGATAACCACTACACCATGGTCCTCACTCGATCAGAAGTCGTAATTCTCCAACATACGCGCAGAAACCAATGCCCCGAGGGGGGCACCTCCCGCATGCCGCACCTATATATACATTTCAACTGCAAATAACACGCAGTATAATTAACGTAAAGAACGACGCTTGTATAGGAGAACATTCCGCGCAAGATGAGAAGGGAGAACGAACAAATGAAAAAATGAGGTAACCACCCGGGAATCGAACCCGGGATCTTCCGATTGCCGGTCAGATATGATAACCACTACACCATGGTCCTCACTCGATCAGAAGTCGTAATTCTCCAACATACGCGCAGAAACCTCATCTTGCGCGGAATGTTCTCCTATACAAGCGTCGTTCTTTACGTTAATTGTTTTGTTTGCTAATTGTTTTGCTAATAAGTTTAAAACTGTGGGTGATAGAAAAAAAACTGGTAGCATTTTTTAATTCAGCGCAGCGAACTGCTTCAGAATCACAACTCAAAATAAAGAAATCGATTTTCATGCAGATCTGTGTAATTAAAATAAATATCTGGCAACCACTCCATATATAAATAAATAAGTTTAATAGTGGTATCTGGCAACCCCTCCATATATAAATAATTAAAATAAATAGGAGTATCTGGCAACCCCTGAACTTCTATATTACAGATGTTGGTACCCTGAGCTCTCATTATGCGTCTGGCCAGCCAGGCGAAAACATGTATTCTCTTCTCTCTCTCTTTTTACCTTCGTAGGTTAGGATACCCCTTTATGGGTGAGGCCGTCTCACCTTCTATCCCAAAGCTCCCCCCTTCATGCAACTTGGGGGTTTCCACCTACCCCCTTGTTGCATAACCCCTCCCTCATTAACCCCACCCCTTCATGCAACTTGAGGAGGGTTACCTCCACCTCCTTGTTGCATATCACCCACCCACTTTTTTCAATACCTTTACCCCCCTTTGCAACATTACCCCTACCCCCCTACCCCCCTAACTACAAGCCAAAAAAAAACGAATGGAATTTGCAACATGGATGTTAGCAAAGCTAGAAGAAGGTTGTGAGCTTTTGAAACACATCCACTTCACTGATGAATGTTATGTACATCTGTCTAGGGAGATTAATAAGCAAAACTTTCGTTACTGGAAAAGTCATGTTAGCAATCCAATGTAGCTTCCATTTAGTGTTGCTAAATTCAACATTTGGGGCGCTGTTGAGTGGTGTGGTATAGTAGCTCCCTACTTCTTTGAGAATGAAACTGGAAAAGCAATAACGGTAACGCAAAATTCATTTCGTCGGCTGCTACAAGATTTCTACTTGCACAACTACTGTAATTAGTTTGTCCCATAAAAATATAAGTACATTACCCGATAGTCACAGTGGTTACAGTGGTTGCAGATCTCCACAAACTACTTGTGAAACGAGCAACGTTTTGAGAAGCATTTTTTTTAACGACTAATCTCCCTTCATGAGCCAGTGGAATGATTCCCTCAATGGTGGATCCAGAGGGGGTCTTATAGGGTTCCAGCTCCCCCCCCCGAGAGGTTTCGTACTCCCAATGATGTTTTCTGTTTCATTCAACCACATTCTCTGAGTAGACAAGCGTGCAGGAGGTAAATATAACGTTTAGTGCATATTGTGTATACATGTGTATACATTTCTTTAGGTGATGAGATTGTGCGTGTACTGTGCCTGCATGTGAGTACTCGTGTCTATGCTGTGACCAGCATTCACGCAAACCAGAGCGATTGGCTTTGTTTTTAAATTATTTTTGGATTTCTGACCGCTAACCGTCGCGTCGCTTCAGGCGAGTCTACCGTTGTGCTTTGTCCTGGTAATTAAGTTTGACCGAGTGAATTCAGAGCTGTCTCGTCTGTTTTATTTGTAGGCTACACAATTTATGAAATTTAAGAATGTCATTTTTTACATTTAGTGCATGAAATGAGTTATCATGCGCTCTTCGTGATTCTTCGACATCCCCTAGCTCGAGATAAGATATGAAGCTCTGGACTATATTTGACAAACTGAAGAAGATATCAACTTGAAAGTTGGGGAGATTTGTGGCCATCTTGAATCTGTCGCGGTCGCGTCCAGTCTATTGATATCATTTCGTTTCATGGAGGTGATGGCGGATAAAACTGCTGACATTTTCGGCAACAAAAAAAAAATAAAAATAGGTGAATCCTCCTTAAGTGAAGAGAATTTGTTTGGTGGTCTTATGAGATGGGACGACCCAGTGGTAAATTTTTTGGTAATTCATTTCTCATCAAAATGATATAATTCACAATAATTCCATTTACACTAATTTTACAGCATTTCACAAATTTACAGTAATGTCAGCAAGCTAAAGATTGGCAGTTGTAAATGTAGTTTTATTTATCTTATTAAGAAACAAGAGTCTTCTTTTTGGGGGGTTTGGTTTGGCCGAATTGGTTGTTCATTGTTTCTTTTGTCAAGTAAGTGTTTTTTGGATTTGGTTGAGCATAAAAATAATTATAGATTAGCTCTTCTTCTAATAAATTATTGATCTCTAAACATTAAACCTATTACAGAGTGTGGTTTTGCGTGGAGTTGCATATTTTTTAGGTTGGGTTAAGAACCGTATCTCAACACAACCAAGCCCCCTAAAATAAAAATCTTACATCCGCCACTGATCTCCATACTCACCTGACCTCATACCGCCCTGGATTTTTTTTGTAAGGTTACGTAAAAGACAGGATTTATTCTACCAAGCCTAAGGCACCTGAAGACCTAAAGACCAAAGATTATGAGGTAATCAGCAACATCCCAACCGAGCTATTTCTAAAAATTGTCAAATATTTGTGTAAGGTTTAATATTGTATTCGAAAAAAATAGCGATTACACTCAACATGTTGTTTAAGTAGGGTTAATAAACTCCTATGTTTTACCTACATATTGCATTTGTCTTTGTGTCTAGATTCCTTTTAGTTACCTTCGAACACTTATTTTAAAAAAGGGAAATTTTGGGGGACATCTGGTGTGTGTATATATATATATATATATATATATATATATATATATATATAGTTTTCCTGCCTAGTGTGACGGTTACACGTGTTTCGTTGGAAAGTCCGAATAAAAGTGATATTACAATAAAAATCCTACAGTTAATCCTTTCTAAGGAGTGCCAATTTTTGAGTGAATATTCAGTGAACGTAGTCGTATGCCTATTTAAGTGGTGAAATAGGGGCGTTTGTTGAAATAAAGCAAATAAAATTAAAGCAACTTAATCTACACAATCTATTCCGAGTGTTTTCTGTCGGAGGAAATCTAACTGTCCATCGAAAAGCAATATTCCTCATTTATCCCCCGCGGTACACTCCAGGGAACCAATCAGTGAGAATCTACAGCGTGCCACATCCCCCATCCCCCACCCCACAGAATAACGGAAAAACTTTCCCTCCCTCATTTCTAAAGTTGAGTCAAATACCTCACTTAATAAATTCCCATTTTCAGTTAATATTTCGAGCACAATCATTTACATGCCATTAGAAACATGGCAATGGTAAATCAATTCATACAACCCTGTGGATACTGTAAAAAAGAAACAGAGGAATCAAAATCGATTTGCGGCGATCTTTGTCAGACCTTAGTCGAATTTCAATGCCTAAAATGGAGCGACGAAGAAATCTCTCTTTTAACGGGCGCTAAACAAGTGAAACGAGTCAAGTTCTTCTGCAAAAGCTGCTTAATCGAAATAAACTCGTTTACGGTTTTTAAAGCAGAACGAGACTATGAGGAAAAGGCAAAAGAGGAGCTTATGAATAGTGAACAGAGAAAACTTCTATAGTACTCTCGTACTATAGAAGGAACGAAGATAGTACGAGAGGAAACTGCGAAAAACGAACAGGAAAAGAAAACAGCAAAAGCAGAAATAATAGAAATAAAAGAAGCACCAACAGAGGAAACGGAGGCAAAAAAACAAATCCAAAGTTTTCAAACAAAGGGCATTAGCAGTAATAGGAAAAAACAAGCAGACAATAAAGAAACCATACTGAAACCACCAAAAATAAAGGCCTCAAGTAAAAATGGGGAAGAAAATATATGTAAATACTATGTGAAAGGAATATGCAGATATAAAGGAGGAGAATGTATTTACGAACACCCTCCTATGCGCAACTACTTCTACAATAATGGTCACTCCAAATTTGGTGGAAAATGCAAATTCTACCATCCGGACATTTGCAAGACCTACACGACATATGGAACCTGCCAGTACGGGAGAAAATGCTACTATCATCATCTCCCGACAAGTTCAAAGGACAAAGGACAAGTTTCAAATGACAACAGAAGGAATGTGAAAAAAAAATATATGTACCCAAATAGCAAACAACACACATATAGCACACAAAATTTTTTCAACATCTCGGACACAATACGGCTGCTAAGTTTTATATAGTACTGTACATGCAGCTAAGACAACTGGGAACCCTCGAGACGGACTGCTACATGGCAAGAAGCTACCAGAAAAGGTAGGCGGGAACGGATCCATCTCGGAGGACCACAAGGCTACAAAACACGCGATATCAAAGGACAACGAACTTAAAATGCACAAGGGCAATGCAAAATAAAGAACATAAACATGGTTCTGGCAAATATTCAAGGAATAAAACCGAACAATTCACTAAACAAAGTTTCGTACCTGAAAGGTTTTATGGACGAAACAAGGGCGGACATCGCAACATGCCTCACAGAAACACATCTTAAAGACTGCCAAGGAAACTGCAATAACGGCGAATACTGTATCGATAAGAAAGAATTGCTTATCGATGGATTCAACTTACTAAGAGCAGATAGAACAGCGAAACGTAAAGGTGGCTGTGCTATTATATACATGAGAGGCATATGACAGAGACGGTAATAAGTAAATCCAACAGTTTCGTTGAAACCCTTGTATTGAAAATAGAGAAACTAAACGTGGTACTGATAATCATCAATAGACCTCCAAACTCTCCAAATGAAACATTTTCAGATGTCATTGATGATATCAGAATCCTAATAAACCCTAATATAATACTCTGCGGCGATTTTAATTTCCCATTTATAAAATACAAAAAGGTGGGTAGAAATATATTTATTAGGGCGGCTTGTTTTTACACTTTTTTCGATATTTGATTGGGGGTAGTGCGGAAAAGTTGCGATTTGGAGAGAAAATAAAGTGTGTAAAATTTTTTTGATCTACGTCAATACGTTCCGGTGGCGGCGAGTCCTTAAAAATCGAAAAATAGGCCTAACGGGGTAGATTGGAAAATGGTTTTAAAGACTTACAAAATAAACCATAAAAATTTCAGCACAATCTGTTAATAACTTCCGGTGGCGTCTTAGCCGTTAAAATATCCAAAATATTGATTTAAAGCAAGTTTTAACAAGATGTTATACAAATGTTAATTCCGGTATATTTCTGTGCAAACAACCCTGAGAACACTATTATAGGCTTGAATAAATTAATAGCAGTCATTGAACAATGAACATTATATAAAAATTATATAAAATTATATAAAAATTTTATGTTTTTAGGCCTATTTTTCGATTTTTAAGGACTCGCCGCCACCGGAAGGTATTGACGTAGATCAAAAAAATTTTACACACTTTATTTTCTCTCCAAATCGCAACTTTTCCGCACTACCCCCAATCAAATATCGAAAAAAGTGTAAAAACGAGCCGCCCTAATATTTATACAGCAACAAAAGAGGGGCACAAGAGAGGACCAGCCAGGAGCAAGCAAAAATGCTGATGGCTCTCACAAACGAGTTTATGTTGACACAGGAGATAACAGAAAATATTAGGAAAAATAACTGCCTAGATCTGGTATTCACAAATAACGCGAACTTGATTGCTGATATAAAAATAACTCCAACCATTATCTCAGCCCACAGTATAATCGAGTTATCAACAAATATGGCGATAACTTTAAAAGACAATACACATATGGAAGGAAGAAGCAAATTTGGGGCTTTCAACTTAAACTCCAAGACCATAAATTGGGAAGAACTCATATCACATATGTCCCAAATAGAGTGGAAAACAGTTTTAGAGAACAAAACAACTGAGGAAATGCTAACAACCTTGGAAGAAAAGACGTTGAGAATTTTGGAAAAATATATCTCCGAAAGCTCAGCCAAAAGGAAAGAGGAACTCGCTAGAGAGACAAAAGAGAAGAATATTTCGCAAAAGAGAGTAGGGATGAAGTTAGCAAATTGTGGAGACAACAATGCTAGGAAAGTAATGCAAGAAAAACTAAAGAGAATCGATTGGGAAATACAAACTCTGATAAAGGGCCATACAGAGAGGGAAGAGGAAAAGGCGGTAGAAGCAAAAAAGGAAAATCCAAAATATCTCGACAGCTATGCGAAAAGGAAAACAAAAACGTGCCTTAAGGGAAGGAAATAATGAACTAAGAGACAATCTAAAAAATATCTGAAACATTGAGAGCCCAGTATGAATCGGTATTCAGTACCCAAAAAAGTGACAAAGCGATACCTGACATAGATGCATTCTTCAAAGAGAAATTGCAAGGAGAATGTATAACAGAATTTGATTTTACCCCAGAAGATGTAGCGAGAGCTATAGGACAAATGAAATCACATTCAGCTGCAGGTCCGGACAAATGGAACGCACTATTAATTAAAAGCTGTAAAAATGAAATAGGTACACCCTTATACTGGATATGGAGAAGATCCCTAGACACTGGGGAAATGCAGAGTATCTTAGAAAAGAGCAAACATTGTCCCTATATATAAAGGCGGGGATAGATCTCAAGCAACGAACTATAGACCAGTTTCCTTGACGTCCCACCTCACCAAAATATTTGAAAGAATAGTCAGAGAGAAAACCTATGACTTCTTGGAGACATTGGAAAGATTCAATGAAAATCAGCACGGATTCCGATCAGGAAGATCATGCCTATCACAATTTATACAGCATTATAACAATGTCCTAGATGCACTTGAAGGCAAAGAAAACTATGATGTCATGTACACGGATTTTGGTAAAGCTTTCGACAAATGCGATCATGGTATAATACCACATAAAATGAAACATATGGGAATAACAGGCAAAGTGAGAAAATGGATCTACAACTTCCTCAGAAAACGACTACAGGTGGTGAAATTTCAAGGTATATGATCATCAGAATCAGAAGTACGCAGGTCAGTACCACAAGGTACAGTAGTGGTTCCACTCCTGTTCATTATCATGCTAACAGACATAGACAGTGGAGTAAACAGCAACAGTATAGTAACATCATTTGCAGACGATACAAAGATCAGCATAAAAATCAGCGATGCAAACGAAGTGGAGGCCTTGCAGAGGGACACAAAAAAAATATACAAATGGTCAGAAGACAACAATATGACATTTAACACCGAGAAATTTCAGTTCTTGAGATATGGTAGAAATGAGGAATTTAAACAGACTGCATATTATGCCCCAGATAGACAAGAAATTCAGAGAAGCACGAAAGCGGTCGACTTGGGGGTAATAATGCCCGATGATGCCAAATTCGAAACACAAAATCAGATAACAATAAACGAAGCAAAAAGAGTCGCGTGACAGGTACTAAGAAGGTTCAAAAGGAGGGACAAGACAGTAATGTTTCCCCTGCTGAGAACACTGATCATACCAAAACTTGAATACTGCTCAGTTTTGAAGTCCCCATATAAAAAGGAAGAAATTAATAAACTAGAAGAAACGCAGAGACATTTCACAGCCAAGTTTGATGGCTGCAAAGAACTCAGCAACTGGGAAAGACTAAGTAAACTAAATCTGTACTCCCTGAAAAGAAGAAGAGAGAGGTATACTATAATCTACATGTGGAAACTTATCGAAAAACTTGTACCAAACCTCAAACTAAACCCAATTACCACCCAAACAACCCTGGAAAATCGGAAAGGCAAAATGTGTAGTGTTCCCAAATTAAAGGCCGACAAGGGAACTCCTCAACTCAGAAGGATACATCAAGCAGGATACTGAAACTCCTCCCCAGATATAACGTTCTGCTCCCCGTCACTAGCAACACATACACACTGGAGAACAGAAAAACAACTGTCATCAGACCACCTGCTCATCATCATTACAACACGTTCTACACTCTGCCCCAACAGACTTAGGCACACTTACAGAAATTACAAGAAAGCTGATTGGGAACACTTCAAAATACAGACTGAGGAACAATTCACCACATTAAACAGCACACGCATCATAAACATCAATACAACACTCAAGCCATTTAATCAGATCATTACTAATGCAAACAAATACATACCCAAGGGCAACATTAGGAAATACAACCCAAATTACTCTAGAGAAATAACCCACCTCATAAGGCACTTCAAGGCTCTGTTCTCTCACCAACACTGTTCAACTTATACATGCATGGCATTCCAATACCCATAGATAACAATCTTACTTTATCATCATATACAGATGACATCACTCTAACATCCACCCACAACAACATCGACACCGATACAAATAAACTACAAACATACATAAACAGTATACAAGACTGGCTCACACACAATAGACTCAAAGTAGCGCCCACAAAATCAACTATCACCTTGCTAACAAGCAACACAAAAGAACACCAGATAACTCCACAGCTTACACTAAACAACACCAACATTCCACACACTCACAGGACCGAAATACTTGGGGTCACATACAACACATCATTATCTTCTGCAAACCACATTCAGAACATTAAAATCAAATATACGTCAAGACTTAACGTGCTTCGGGTACTAACAGGCACAAACTTTGGACACCAACAGGAAACAACATCACTCATATACAAACAATATATTCGCCCAGTTATGGACTATGCTAGCCCATGCTGGGCACCCATTATCTCAAACACACACTTAAACACCTTACAGACAATACAAAACAACGCACTTCGTGTCATTACAGGATGTACTCAAACAACACTAATAGAACACCTGCACACAGAAACAAAAATACTGAAAGTTAGGGAATATTTAGACATGAGGGAAACACAATTAATGGCAGCAGCGACAACTAACCCACAACACCCTTGCCATTACATGCACAATCATGCGCGAACACCTCGCACCATTAAGGTAACACCAGAGAAACATTATAACCAAATACTCCATTCCATACCACGCCCCACAGACATCACACAGTACAGAAACCACATACACACACACCTAACCCACAAAGCACTGACACGACTCAGTCCGAATGTGGTCCTAGGTGTGAAGCCGCCACCCACTGACAGGTCAGAGACCAGCCTGAGCAGATCGGATCGAGTTAACTTAGCACGTTTCCGATATGGACATCACCCCAATTTACAGACATATAAACACACACTAGACAACTCCACAGACGACACCTGCCACCTGTGCCAGGACATACCACAAACAATTGAATACATTATGACAGACTGTACCGCTGTAGCACAACATAGAACACAAAACAACATCACTAGTGCGCTGAACCTCTGGTTCACTCCGGAGAGGGCGATCGGTTACCTGCGTGCCGCCAGTTTACTCGATCAGGGTGGGCTAATCGGTTTACCAACAACAATAACTCTGAAGGAAAATAGATTGGTTGTCAGGGGGCCAAGAATTTTCAACTAGCTTGCAAATGACCCTAGAAACGCTACAGGGGTCAAAGTTGAAGTTGTCAAGAGAAGACTACATGCCTGGCTCAGGACGGTACCAGATGAGCCGGGTGTATATGGCTATGTACGGTGGAGAGCGCAAGAGACCAACTGGCTCTTCCACCAAGCCAGGACTAGAGGCGGGGCCACCAATGACCTTCGTGTGAAGAAAGACCGACGCTCGGAACCCTAACAAGGTTAACAAGGTTTTATATATATATATATATATATATATATATATATATATATATATATATATATATATACACACTGTATATGCGCCTCAGTGATGTAGTGGTTAGCATCACTGACTACGAATCCACCGCCCCGGGTTTAAAACCGGTGACGGCAGGCGGCGTGCAACAAACCCAACTGTTCATCCTTCCATACAATAATAATGGTTGGTAGATAAATGGGTGCCCTGGGCAGCGTAGTGGTTAAAACGTTAGGCTGCTGATTGGGAGGTTTTGAGATCAAGTCTGGGCAAGGACTTTGTAATTTCTGACCACCCGCGGTTTGGATTCCACGTTGAACTGTAGGTCAAAGATGGAGTGACAAGCTTAACCTTCGTCAGAATGAACAATTCGGGCCGTAGAAAAACCAAGGCTAACCAAGGTTATATATATATATATATATATATATGATGAATAAAACCACGAAGGAAAGGAAACACAAAATGGTGCTCAAGCGCTTTCGTCTAATGACATCCTCAGGAACACTGAAGTATATAAAAAGGTTAAGCCTATATATAGGTTACAGAAAGAAAAAAAAAAAAAAAAAAAATAACATACATACACACAAACACACATATATATATATATATATATATACATATCTATATATACAAATACATACATACATACATACATACATATATATACAATAAACAGAGAAGTAAAAATAATAAAAAATTATTAAAAATTAAAACCTTCGTGAAATAATTTTCATATAATGCTCACCACGCGTTCCTTCGGCTTGCTGTTCCCTCTCTTGTCTCCGTTTGTGTCCGTGTTTTCTTCTACATTAATGAAGGGGCATGCAATTCGTATCCGACGGAAGTTTCTTACTAAGTGTCTGGAGGAGCAAGTTCTTCCCAAATCCCTGCTTCCGATTCGCCTCAGACAAATTGACGACCATCCGTTCAACAACTTCAGCAGATTAATTTTAAAGAAACATATTGAAGTCACCAGACAAAATGAGTGGTCCGCCTTCAAAAATTTAAACATCGCCAAACATAATTTTGTAACCGTTATTCCCCAACCGTGGATCCAACCTTTGTTTGATGAAATTTACAACGAGTTGCGTCGGAGAACTACTTCACTTCGTAACATTTTGGATCGGAAAATTAAAAGTCTCATTCGAGATAGTCAGTGGAGTAAAAAAGCAAGCTCAAAGTGTGTTTTGAACCTTTCTTCGAAAAACATTAGTGACGATGCAAAAAGTGCCCTTGGATATGGTATGTCCTTTTTTATTGTTAAAAAACCTTCGGCTTTACAAATTTGTTATAGTCTCGCGTGTTTTGAAAAACAGTGTAATCTCCCTCAGTATTTGTTTAACATAGTTAAAGGCCTCGTTTATAGTGCGGCGAATGGTAATTACGAAGATAACTTTCCTAAACGTTTTCGCAATAGCCTTTCACAATTAAAAAAAGATGGGGAGCTCCATATTACTAAAGCAGACAAGGCTAACACCATAGTTATTATGGACAAGTGGACTACATCGGAAAGATGAACGAGCTTCTCCAGGACCCCGCCACATACACCAAACTTAGGAAGAACCCGCAGGATGACGTCATCAAATCATTTAATAGTGGCTTGAAACGCCTTCTCAAAGATCATAAGAACTTAATTCCGCTTTTCATGTCCACTTCACCTGCTCTGCCCTACCTTTACGGTCTTATTAAAACCCACAAACCTGGTAACCCTATGCGCCCTATTATTAGCTCGGTGGGCTCTATTACTTATAAACTCTCCAAATGGCTTGTCAAAGTCTTGTCCCCCATTCTCGGAACTATCTCTGATTCACATGTAAAAAATTCCATGGATCTTACGGAAAATTGAATAATGTACGTACTGAAACTAACGATAAATTGATTAGTTTTGATGTTTGTTCATTGTTTACAAAAGTGCCGATTGACGATATGCTTGACTTTCTCTCCCAAGAATTACATAAGTATGACCTGCCACTACCTTCACACATTGTTTTGGAACTCATTAAGCTTTGCATCAAAGA
This sequence comes from Bathynomus jamesi, assembly GCA_023014485.1. Taxonomy (NCBI): domain Eukaryota; kingdom Metazoa; phylum Arthropoda; class Malacostraca; order Isopoda; family Cirolanidae; genus Bathynomus; species Bathynomus jamesi. The sequence goes on along the minus strand of JAJOZX010001507.1, from coordinate 816,619 downwards.
CTGTAAATTTACTTTCAATAACGAGTATTATCAACAAGTTTTTGGGATGGCTATGGGCAACCCCTTATCGCCCCTCCTCTCCAATATTTATATGGAGTTTTTCGAAATTACCTATATTCCGAGAATCCTGGGGGTTGGCATCCCTTGGTTGCGGTACGTCGACGATATTTTGTGTATCTGGCCCATGAATCGTGACCTGGATAGCTTCCTCCTTCAGTTAAATGATCAAGTCCCCTCCATTAAGTTTACTTTAGAAGTTGAGCAAGACAATTCAATCCCATTTTTGGATGTGCGTGTACATAGGGAAAGCCCAGGTTTTAAGTTTAGTATTTATCGGAAAACGACAAACAATTTGTCCTACGTACACTTTTACTCGGGACATGATACCCCCATTAAGAAGGCCATATTTTCATCAATGTTTCTCCGCGCCCTTAGGATCGCCAGTCCGGAATACATCGATGCCGAATTGGAAAAAATCAACGGTATTGGAAGTGATTTGTGTTATCCATCTGTGTTTATGGAATCTTGTCTCAACAAGGCAAAACGAACTTTCTATCGTGTCAATATTAACACTCGTACTTTGTCAAAAAATATTTTAGTACTTCCATTTTTCCCGGGCTTTTTAGGCATTGCTAATGTACTTAAACTTTTGGATATTAATGTAGTATTTTCATATAACAATATTGTGAAAAATATCATAGTAAAAAATAGCCCTACCAATAATTCAGGCATTATCTATAAAATTGGTTGTAAACAATGTGATTCCTTTTACATAGGTCAGACGGGAAAGGATTTGCACACACGTATAAAACAGCATCAATATTCCGTTAGAACAGGACAGTTGTCCAGTGCCATTTTTGTCCATTTGTCAGAGTTAGCCCACTGTATTGATTGGAATAATGCTTCAGTTTTATTCCATTCAAGCAACATTGTTAATAGAAATATTCTTGAGTCTGCCATTATCCAACTTTCAAATAACTTCAACATAAGCAAAGGTCTTTTTCAACTCGATCCTGTTATGTTGAATTCCTTTAAAGCAGACTTAGATAAGAAGTGTAAAACATTAAATCTTTGGTAAACTTGTCTTCTACTTATTAACTTTTAATTTGCATTTTATTTTTTTATATATATCGAAACCTGACCATAGGCAGCAATATGTTAAAACCCGGACAGAGTTCTAGTATAAATTTGTATTTTTATAATCCATTTGATCTTGTGCTAAAAATCGATTCACTTTTAATTTGCATTTTATTTTTTTATTTTTTTATTTTTTTTTATATATATCGAAACCTGACCATAGGCAGCATTGTGCTAAAACCCGGCAGAGTTCCAGTATAAATTTGTATTTTTATAATCCATTTGATCTTGTGCTAAAAATCGATATTTTTCCTTACAATCTGTACGCCTCATTGGTAATCCTTTAAGGTTTTAATTTTTAATAATTTGTTATTATTTTTACTTCTCTGTTTATTGTATATATATGTATGTATGTATGTATGTATGTATTTGTATATATAGATATGTATATATATATATATATATGTGTGTTTGTGTGTATGTATGTTATTTATTTTTTCTTTTTTTCTTTCTGTAACCTATATATAGGCTTAACCTTTTTATATACTTCAGTGTTCCTGAGGATGTCATTAGACGAAAGCGCTTGAGCACCATTTTGTGTTTCCTTTCCTTCGTGGTTTTATTCATCATAAATATTTTTCACGTGTTACCTTCGTGAAATAATTTTCATATATATATATATATATATTAGGGTGCCACATAAAAATCATTTTTTGATTTTTAGGACGGCCCTTTGTGGGATTGTTAGGTTGGGTGAAAAAGCCTGAATATGAAATTTTAGCCAAATTGAAGGATATTTAGGGGTTCCGCATCGACCATCTCTGGCGTACCACGTGTCAGAAGTAATGAGTTTCTCCAAGAAATTGCTCCAGCTCCAAGGGGTAAAGTAACATGTACAATGTCAATATAAATGCTATCATATACCATGGCGTAGAGGACAGTCACAGCTATATTTCCATAGCATTAAGTTTATTCCATCTCCAATATTTTTTTTTATATTAATATTTTTGTCGCGGTTCAAAAGTTTTTTTTCAAAGTTTCACCTTAATACGTTTATGCTTTGTAATCCAAACCACACCAACCGGCAACCAGCTTATAACAACACAATACGCAACTAGCAAACAGTGCAAACACCTTAACAATATTGTTCAACATTATTTCATAATTAATTGGAATAAACTTGTCCCACCATGCCTGGGTAGCAGGATACTATTCTCTGTGTGTAATGTTATTAATAATACAAAATCATTAAATCAATTTCAATTTTATTGCAACAAAACAACTTAATATTATTAAAATAAAAAACATTTTATTCCGTATTAATCATAGTAATATACTGAGCCTACTGGCCATATAAATCAAAATAATAACTAAGAAATAAAGTATATACGATTATACATTGTTATACAGGATTAATAGGAGTAACACCCTATAAAAATGAAGCAAATTCAAATATACCATAAAGTACTCCCAAACCCGTTAAGGATTTCCGCTGCGGGCGCTCGGGTGCTCTTTGCGGTGCTTCTCAACGACTTGCATCAAGTACTGCCGTTGCTCCTCGTCCTTGGTGAGTGCGAGATTGTAGTTCTGCATCAGCGCGACCCCTCGCTCCGCCCGGACATTGACAACGCTCAACGTAGAGACACGGCGTTTCCCCGCCAGGTAGGACGCATTGTTCGACCAGGTAGCCGGCTCCAACTCTAGGAAAGAAGTATTGATCGCGAGCCGCTCGAAAAGAAGCGTGCTGGATGTCGTGCAAAAGTCTGCGACTGTCTTTCGCTCGAGCTCCTCCGGGCAGACGTCCAGGGCAATGCGCTTGGGTGGCTCCTCGGTGCCCTCGACATCCTTGATGGCCGTCGCAATTCGACTCTTCTCCTCCAGCGGAGTGTCGTCATCGAAGAGAGCGAGGGCGGCCAGGTGTTCACTCAGGTACCAGAGATGTCGTCGAAACACAGGGGAGGTAGCCTTGGACACGTCCTTGTCCACCTTGTCGTAGTCAACCAGCGCCTTGAGCATCGCCAGGTCAGTTCGAGGGGCAGCGGCGGGAAGGGGCGCCGTAAACCAGGCCGGAATGTAAACCAGCAGCGCAAAGTTTACGAAGCGCAGGATGCCCCGGGCCTCGCGAGCCTTAATGGGGAGCTGCTGCCGGAAGAGGTGGAGCTTGATGGCGTATATCACTTTGGCCATCCACCGGGCGCGGTGGAGTGCGCCCGGTCGCATGAAGCGCACACCTCGCTGGGGGACGCCTCCAAGCGCTATGATCGCCAGCTCCAGGAGCTCTCGGTAGTCGTCCCGCGGCTGGCCCTTGGTGATGTGACCCTTGAAACGCGCGATCAGATCGTCTCGCGCCTTGAGCAGCGGCTTAGTAAGGTCTTCCTTGGAGATGGCGCTGAATTGGTCGGTGCAGACGGATTGCCAGCGCTCCTTCAGTCGCGAGAACAGTTTAATGTCAGGACCAGAGGAGGGGCCCATGCACTCGATGAAGGCTTTCTCTGCCACCAATTCTAGCATGTGGTGCCGACAGGCCAGGTTCAGCAGCTGGCGGTGAAGGCCCTGCTCGATGAAGACGCAAGCGCCCGAAACGACGCCCGTGTTGGCAGCTGTCGTGTCAAAGGAGAGCCCGACGACACGATCAGCGATTCCCCAGTCATCCAACGAGTTCAGCACAGCATCTGCTTGGGCGCGACCAGTTCCAGCAGGCAGCTTCGGCACGGAGAGAAGTTTGTCGACGCCGTCGCCGGACACGACTATGGCGAGGCGATCGACCTTCTTGCCGCTGAAGTCGGAGACCATCTTCCCGTCCCAGTGAACGATGAGCGGGACACTGGGATCGAACGTCATCTTCACTTCTTTGGCGATTTCCCCTCGATGACGCAATCGCCAACGCCGAATCGTCTCGTGACTGAGAGCCAGTTCATCTGTGTCTTGAATATCCAGACTGGAAGCAGCTGCTTTCATGAGTTGAACGGCTCCACGGTTGCTTGTTTTGGTCCGGTCCAGTGCCGACGCTAGGTCTTGAGTCATAATGTTCTTTTTGCGACGGCGCTTTGTAGGTGGATTGGTTTCCTCTTCTGTCGAGCAATTAGGCGACGACGACGAGTTTGATGATGTAAGGGTTGCTGTTGCCAGTGATTGCTCTGATTGCTTTTGGCGTTGCCTTTCTTTGGCAGCTTCACGCGCGGATGCACGTTGCTCAATTCCAGTGAGGATTTTGTCCACCCCGGACATGACACCACGGCGACCCTTTTCGCGTTGAGCAAGAAGGAAGTCGCGATCCTCCTGGATGGTGATGACGGAGAGGGCGTTGTCGAGAGCCACGTCAAAAATGTCATCGAGTCCCTCGGTGAAGGCCGCCCTGGCTGCCTCACCTGTGGCGCCGGACCGCTTCCGGCTGCGCTGCAGTGCCTGCCAATTGTCGTAAAGTCTAAGCAGTTTTCGCGCGGCGCTTTTGGAGGTCATGGTCGGGATTCTGGCCATAGCCCAGAAAGTATACACCTCGACGATCACATTACGCGCCGCCTCGGCTAGAAGTTGTTTTTGCACCTTATGAAACTGTATAAACCGGCGAAGCACTTCACCATTTGAAGGTAACCTGTTTCCCGTTAGGGGGCTTGGGTTGGCGTGTCCGATTAGCCATATCTCGGTCTTGGATCTCAGTGAGCTTGCGGTAGCCATCACGAGATGATCACGCGTTGAATGCGTGAAGGAGACTGATTGACTGAAGACTGTGACAGTGTGACTCACCACACTAACCCGGCGTTGCGCTGTTGCCAGATCTCAATGCTGAAAAGTAGTGAAAATATATACAATGAGAAGCAAATATTAATTATAAATATTTAAATTTATGAAATGCATAAATTATAGCAATATATATGCAGGGTTGGCTGGTTTAACCCAAATGGTTTAAACCATTGGTTTAAACCATGGTTTAAACCATTTAAAAAAAACATGTTTTTCTGGGTTTTTTGTTTTTTTATAATTTCAATTTTTACAACACAAATTATTTAATTCATAAACTAATAGCTCTAAAACTAAAACTTATATTTATATTGATAAGACCTAAAAACCATCAGTTCAGGGTAGCCTAGTATGTACGGTAGTATATAATATAGCTACCTTGCACTAGCAGGCCTATTTAATAGTGGCATTGCACATAAAAGGATTGAAGTTACCTGTATCAATTACATTATAAACGCATGTAGCTACAAATATAAATGTTGTTATTAGGTTTATTTTCATTTTTGTGAAGTTAGCACTTCTTACATCTAACATCTTCCAATTAAAAAATGAGACAGTCAGCAATTCTAATTTCTGAGTACCAGTACCTAATTGAGTTATCTGAGTTTTTTTTTTTTTTTTTAAAACCATTGGTTTTTTTTTTTTTAAAACCATGGTTTTTTTCAACCCTGTATATATGTAATAGTGCCATGGTTACAGGTTTCCCAGATAAATCCATTATTTCGAACACACGGTACAACAGAAACGGTCGATGCGGAACCTCTAAATGTACTTCGATCGGGCTCAAACTTCATATTTAGGGTTTTCTCATCCAACCAAACAATATGACTAAGGGCCATTCGAAATTTCCAAATTCTAAAAACTGCCCCTATAGAGTGTGGCACCCTAATTATATATATATACAGTATGTATGTATATATATATATATATATATATATATATATATATAATATAATATATATGGTAATAAACGTAGTTTCAGAAATGTCTTGCCATTTTCAAATTGACGGAAGAAAAATTGTAAATAATTTTCTCAGAATTCCCAAGAAGACAGGCGGAATTTATATTAAAAGGGAAAGTCTGTTGATAGATATTAAAAAAAAAGGAATATCGTGAATTTTTCAAAAAATATGACATACTTTCGTCAATTTAAAATGTATCCTTCATGTAGAAATAAATAAATAAATAAATAAAATGAAAAATAAAAATAAAAAACCCAAAATCACTAAAAACTCGTTGTGGTTCAACTTATTTATACGATACAATATAGAAAATGTAATTAAAATTTAATGGATAACTCAACAAAAGGTATAATTTAATAGTTATAATGAAAACACCATTTTATCTTGAAACTATTTGAAGACGAAGTTAAAGTTTTTAAGTGTCGTTCTATACAGCTATAAAATATTACATTTAAAATTTTAACCTTGCATCATATCTCTCTCTCTCTCTCTCTCTCTCTCTCTCTCTCTCTCTCTATATATATATATATATAAACTCAGAATGGCCCCCTGAGAAACTTATATATTAAATACAGACCGTGCATGGAACAAAGAACTCTTCTGGGAAATTACATCCACTATAGTTCGAATAAGTAATGATAAATGACAGATCGCTGGTGAGGGAAGCTATATTTTGGGGCCTCTTTGCGAGTAACCCGGTGCCCACGTTGGGCTTTCAATCCTGAAAAAGGAAAAACTATCGTATTTGTCATTTATCATTACTTGTTCGAACTATAGTGGATGTAATTTCCCAGAAGAGTTCCTTGTTCCATGCACGGTCTGTGTTTAACATATATATAATATATACATATATGTGTGTGTGTATGTGTGTGTGTGTGTGTGTATATATATATATATAATGCGACTCGGTGGTGTAGTGGTTAGCATCACTGACTGCGAATTCATCGGTCCCTGGATCGAGACCCAGCTGTTCATCCTTCCACACAATAAATAAATTGGTTGGTAGATAAATGGGTACCCTAGTGGTTAAGACGCTGCGCTTCTGGCGGGGCGTGGTTCGGATTCCACGTTAAACTGTAGGTCTAAGGTGGAATGACAAGCTTGACCTTCGTGAGAATGAGCAATTCGGTCGGAAGCAAAATCTACGTTATATCTATATATGTATGCTCTTAACTAACCCTATGTATACAGTTGTGTGATATAAAAGACGTCTTTAAAACGAACTTTTGGGTGGGGGAACATTAGGTGTTTGCTTGAGAGCATGGCGTAATCAGCCGCTGCAAGAGCAGTTCGGCTGCAACCATATCATCAACAGATCTAACCCTCATTTAGTGCAATCTGCATTTATTTATATATATATATATATATATATATACTGTATATATATATTAGTGGTGGACCGGATGTCAGTTTTTCAACATCTGCAGATGCGGATGCGGATTTTTAATTTCAATATCCGCGGATGCGGATATTTAGTTAATCTGTCAATATAATATAGAATTATGAATATATGACATAATTTTTCAAATTTCGTGATATTACTATTATGGCAGGCAATGCATAAGAATTAAAATTAATATTAATGTTTTCATTATGATAAAAATAATAACTTTCTCAAGAGTTTCAGCCACAGAAAATTTAATGAAACAAGTTTCATTCAATTTTCTGTGTTACCAGGTATTTTTATTTTGAGGTTTATATATTTGTTTTGTTCATTAATATAATTAATACCTTATATGAAATGTGCATGACTGAGCCTTATAAGCTACTTTATAAGCTAATTTAATTGTAAATTGCATAATTTATTTGAAGTAATATCCGCATAACATCCGCAGTCAGAAATGCAGATGCGGATATACGGTCCACCACTAATATATATATATAAATGAAGATTGCACTAAATAAGGGTTAGATCTGTTGATGATACGGTTGCAGCCGAACTGTATATATATATATATATATATATATATATATATATATATACATATATATATATATATACAGTATATATATATATATACACGTGAATAATATTTATGATGAAAATAACCACTTAGGAAAAAGGAAACATACAATGGAGCACCATTCTGTGTTTCCTTTTGCCTTCGTGGTTATTTTTATCATATATATACGTAGGTATATATATGGACAGATACAAAAAACATATACTTAGAACATTTAAATAGAAGTGACAAGTAAGCAATAATTCTCTCGTCTGAAAACACTGAACATACCAAATACTGCTCAGTCTTGACGTTCTCATTTAAAAAATTCATTAATAAACTGGGAGAAATTCAAAGAAATTTTATTCGCGAGAAAGAAGAGAAAAGATGTACACTGTAATATATGTATGAAAAATAATAGAGAAACGTGTATCTAACCTCAAACTGAACCCAATAACCACCAAACAACCTGGAAAATAGGGAAGTACAAAGGTGGTGTTCCCAAACTAAAGACTAGACCAGGACATCCTCAACTCTGAAAGAAAATAGCTTTGTCGTCAAAGGTCCAGACTATTTAACCAGCTACCCAAAGACATTAGAAACACCACTTATGGCAAAGTTGAAGTTTTCTAAAGAAGACTAGACGACTGGCTCAGAGCGGTCATCAATGAGCCGGGTGTGCCTGGCTATATAGGTGAGAGCTCAGGACAACAACTCTAATCCTGCATCAATGAGATTAGAGGTGAGGCCACCAGCCTGACCTTCGTGTGATGAGAGACCGACGCACAAAACATCTGCAAGGTTGCAATATATATATATATATTTTTTTTTTTTAACTGCAAACAACACAGTATAATTAATGTAAAGAACGACGCTTGTGTAGAAGAGCGTTCCGCACAAGATGAGGAGAAAGAACGAACAAATGAAAAACGAGGTACCTCCAGGAATCGAACCGGATCATCCAATTGCCGGTCGACATGCTAACCCCTACACCAGGTCCCCGATCAGTCAGAAGTCGTAATTCCCTACATACGAGCGGAATCGAATGCCCTGAGGGGAACCTTCTCATGCCGTACATATATACATTTTAACTGCAAACAACACAGTGTAATTAACGTAAAGAACGACGCTTGTGTAGAAGAGCTTCCGCACAAGATGAGGAGAAAGAACGAACAAATATATATATTATATATATCTATATATATGCATACTCTAAATCAGTGGTGGGCATCCTGTGGCCCATCAGGTTTCTGAGTGCGGCCCAAGAAGTATTTTACTAACCATTATCCACATGATGAAAATTTTGGAATTTATATTATAGTTCCATAATAATCTACTGATAATTTTGTTTGATTTCACCAAATTTTTTTATATTAATTATTATATTATTAAATAATGTTTTCTTTTGCTTTACTATTGAAGTTGATCACAATTCAATTAATATATATAATAATTTTCTCTAACTCTTTATGAAATTTTCGGGCTGTATTAAATGTATTTAAGCATATTCGTGTAGCCATGTTTAGCGCACATGCACATTTTTAATCTTGCGGTCCACTGAGATGAAGGAAGGCCACTGATGTTGCCCACTCCCTAGCCAAGTTTGCCCATCACTGCTCTAAATGCTCGATACACACACACGGCACTGGTTTAAATGTAAATGGAAAGAAAGGATTCATTGCTTTAAAATTTAAATAAAGCACGCCTCGGCGCATACACCCATTCAGGTAAAAGCAGCTCGCATTTTCATTGCCAAGTACAAAGAAGGTTTACATACTAACGAGGCTTTCGTACGTGGTTCATCACCACCGGAAACAACAATGCGCTCTCTCTCTCTCTCTCTCTCTCTCTCTCTCTCTCTCTCTCTCTCGCTATATATATGTTATAAATTAATTGTTTTCTAACATATTCTCACCATTTCTGGTATCTTCAATTGGTGCAGTCCATACAATGTATTCTTTCTCATTCAAGATTGAAAAGTATTTTCTACAACTCCTCCATGAAGGTGATCATCCTTCATCGTAAAATAGAACCAACACCTGAATCCCGTGCGTTGCATGCATGCAAGCAAAAAAGCTTATAAACTTCATCTTTTCTAAAGAAGAGAACGTGATGGAAATGGAATCAGTTGAATTTTCATCAATTTGATAAATATCTTATGTATTCTTACGAAACCAATGTTCCTGTTACCCATTTCAATAACATTTCATTATTGGTCAACTAAATATGCAGTCCACATATTATGGTTGCCCATATTAAGTATTTGCCTTGACCTTTTGCACTTTTAGCCTAACCTAACCTAACATTGTACCCAAGCAATTCAATTGAGCATGTCAAAGTGTCAGTGATCGGTCGTTTGCGCGTAACATACGAGTATATACCGAGTAATGATTGATTCGCTTAATGAGGCTGTAGCAGATTCTATAAATAAAAAATAAATAAATTACTAAAGAACTTAGCATATCATGGCGACCTCGTGACAATATGTCCTGTGATTACAGTGCAAAAAAAAAAAAAAAAACGGTCAAGAGCAAGTGAACATCGCAATTTTGGTCAAAATTTACTGTAAAGAACGTGTCTGACATCCATACCGCTTTCTAAACTTGGTTAGTCCACGCAAACATAATGTTATCTTTGGTATTTTGTGACACTTTGGCAAAAAAATACATAGCGGCGATAACCAACGGTTTGACGTAGAATTCAAAACAAAAGCTGCCGATACGATGCCTAAACGCAGAATGATAATGATAATTAGTCAAGAGGGTTGCTACCTACCATACAAGCCGTTGGTACAGGGCTGGCTGTACCAAGAAAATGATACAGCGCTCAGTCCAACTAATGCGGTCCATTGCACTAACTCTTGCATTATTATTATTAGCAGGACCCGCAGGAGTTGAAATCCTGACCTCAGTTTCTTCATTTCGCTTAGAGCAGTGGTTCCCATCCTCTAGTCGTGACCCAAATCAGGGTCGCGGGAGTTCTCAAGTAGGGTCGTGAAGGGTTACTATATTCACTATTTCTTAATTCAATTTATATTTATATACATATTAAAATTTTATCATAAACCTGAGGGTCGGGAGGTCCTGTTGGTGGCCAATTTAGGGTCGCAACAAATAAAGGTTGAGAACCAGTGGATTAGATAGTAATGGTTTTACCCACTGACCTACGGGCGCTGACTAAACGCTGGATAGATACTTAACCAACGCATCAGAAATGATGCATCACGTATGGTACCCTGGTTTCATTTAAGGATTTATTTCTTAAGAAACCAAGCATAATACCGGTTTATCTTTAACTTCTTCTTCTACAGCATTATTAGTCCCGCACTTGCGCGGGGTCGCTGCTGCGGATCCTCCTTCTCCACTCTTGTCTATCCTGTACCAGCTCGACATCCAGCTCCCGCTCCCCCAGGTCGTCCCGAACACTGTCCATCCATCTTCTCCGAGGTCTTCCTCTTCTTCTCCTACCCGGCAGTTCCATATCTAACATCCTGTTTCCTATGTACCCTCCGTCCTTCCTCTTCACGTGTCCGAACCATCGTAGTCTTGCCTCGCGCACTTTTTCAGATATGTGTCCAACGTTTAATGATCCCCGTATTAACTCATTCCTCACTCTATCCCATCTAGTCACTCCACACGACCAGCGCAACATTCTCATCTCCGCCACCTCTAGCTTGTTTTCCAGTGCCTTCGTCATGGGTACTGTCTCCAATCCATACATTATTGCTGGTCTCACCACACTCTTGTACACTCTTCCTTTCTGTCGTGTGGCACTCTTTTATCACACAATACTCCCGTCATCTTCCGCCATTTGTTCCAGCATTATTATTCCCATTTATATGGGGTCGCTGTTGCGGATACTTCTCTACTCCTCCCTATCCTGCGCCATCTCCTCCGTCAGGTTTTTATCGCTCATGTCCATTCTGATGCGACCCTTCCACCTCCTTCTCGATCTTCCTCTCTTCCTCCTTTCTTCACCGGTTTATCTTTAACTGCTGGATTTAAATATAATAAAAGTCAATATTTGGGCCGTTTCACCATCTTCGTAACTTCTAAAATATGTATTGAAAGAATTAAGTTTAATTTGAATTATATAAAAGTATCATACCCGCTCCTTTTTATGGAAGTAGAACGGTGTTCAGATTTTCCCTCAGAATTATCAATTACTCGTTTAAGAACAATAAAAATGTATTTATTTCAGTAATTATTCTGGAAGTATTCTGCAGTATACAGTAATTACAGTATGTTTATTGGTAGCATTCTAATGCGTGTTAGCTGCCGTGATACCAGTTTCAGCTTTGGCAAAATGAAAGTTACACGTTTCTTCTATAAAATCTTAAAAATGCCATTTCGAGTGGAGTGGAGTCTTTCATCCTAACTCTGTGAAGCAGGCATAAAAGCTACAGTATGTCTACCAGAGGAGCGTCCGACCATAACTCCAAATATGACAATTGGCTTTGTATTCAAACTGAACAGGGAATCAAATGAACAAATACAAGAATTTAAATATCTGGGTCAGGTCACATTATTAAGAGTTTTATGTTTAATGACATTGGTATTCGAGATCGACAGACGCTAAATACAATATGGTGATAAGGAATTTCAATTTATCTACAGTACAAGTAAAACTGAAAACACTCGTTTTCATATACTTTACATAAGGAGCTCCTCTCGGCTAATTATTTCATCGAAAGAGCTCCAGAAGGATTCTGATTTATTTTACGACAGATATTTTACGATAACGTAGGTTACCTTCAAAATGTTTTGTTTTGCATAGTTTTGCGATCACAAGTGTTTTAAGATGGAGGCGCGCTCAATATCTCCTCATGAAAAGGATCCAAAATTCTGAAAATCCACTTATTTAAACTTTATTCCGTCATGTGTCCTTTGAACTACAAACATCGTAGTATGAAAATGTATACCTGGAGCTTCATTTAATATTTTGTTCTTATTCACAAATCAATATTTTCCTCTCATTCAATTCATCGTATCTCATGTTTCATGTTGCACCGCTTCATCACGATAGCTATTTACTAATCTTGTGTTATGGAACTGATTTTTGCTAAAAAAAAAAATTATTTTATGAAAGTTTTTCATTTTTAAGCTATTGCTCGTAAATTTACAGGATTGATAAGACAACATCAAATAAATCAAAGAACATACACTCATTTTCATCATGCAAATTTTTTAAAAAACACAAATCTCACGGTTTATCTTCTCCGAAACTTCACCATGGAAATCTTAAAAGTTACGCGAGGTATCGACCACCGCTCCCTTTAATTAAACTCTTTAAAACAAAAAAAATATCTTCTTTTTTTAAGTAAGATCATATTTGAATTTAAGACGACTATATTTAATTTTTAGGTAAATTATTTCGCTTTCATTGAATAAATCATTTTTCGGGATCCTTTTTCAATCCAATTTAATTTTTGCAAATATATAAAAGCAGTTTATGACTGTTTTCAACGTTTATTGACATAATAATAATAATAATAATAATAATAATACTATTAATAATAATAATTTTTAATTTTCATGAAAAAATGTTTGTGATGTATATCTCTCTCTCTTTCTTCATAAGTGTTGTGTCATGAAAACAAAGTTTCATTATCAAAATTTTAAATTATAGTGTTTCTACGTACATTCTTCCATTACTTCTCTATCTCAATCATACGATAAAATTGTAAATAAAAGAAAATTTATAGCTACACTAATAAATTAAGTTAAAATCTTCGATATATATATATATATATATATATATATATATATAATATTATATATATATAGATATATAGAGAGAGAGAGGAGAGAGAGAATGGAATTTATATACAAATACTCACAACGTTGTACGTGATTCACTTAGCCGTAAATATATCAGAGTTAACTGTGATTTACTAGTTGTGACCATTGTGCATTTATTCGTGATCATGACACCGAATTGACTGTGATTTAGCCCTTTGTTTACAACCGTGATTCGCCTACTGCCAGCCCAATACAAAGCGCCTCAGTCAGTGTCTCTCCGCGCTTTATATCTTCACGTCTTGTGTGGTGGCGCGCGAGATGGGATGGCAGCAGCGGCTGCACCACCCACTCACCGTGAAATCGGGTTATCCGCGATCATGGACAGCCTCTCAGTCAGAGATAACTGAGTGAGTACTGTAGAGATATATAGAGATGTATAAGTTCATCTCTTTACGGTTTCCATTTAGAATATTATGCTCGTAAGAATGCTCCTAAGCATTAAGAATAATAATCCATTCGCTTCCAATACGAATCATTTGTGTATGAAGTACGAACTAAAATATGTGTATGAAACAATGTTTTAGCAAGTAGGTGATAACAGCGAAAGCTTTATTGCATTTTCCTTCATTCCGAATCTAATTTGAAGGGAGAGACGGCAAGATTAACGTCGTTCCTCGGTTGTGATTTCCCCTTCAAAACCCAAATGGATTTTCTTATTAAGCAAATGGAAATCATTGTCACGACGGTGTTAATGGTTTCGTCCAAAGTGGCCCCAAAAGCGACGCTCATTAGTTGGTTGGAATTCAGTGCCTCCAATTACCTAAAATGATTAAGAAAAGGTAAAAAAATAGTAATCCACCGATTTTGGGGATTATCTTATTGGATTAAATGCCTATTTAATTTATTCTTGAGAGGGTATATTAATTACTTAAATTAATTTAGATTTCTTTCATGACAAAGAAACTTCTGATACTATGGGAATTTCATATATATTATTGGGTTGTGTCTATTCGGAAAAAATAATAATAAAATATATATATATATATATATATATATATATATATATATAGGGAGAGAGAGAGAGAGAGAGAGAGAGAGAGAGAGAAAAGGTTGACAAAAGTAAGTAGATATCTTTGTTTTTTTCGCCAAATATTTTTTTGATTATACAAGTCAATACATAATAAACTTATTCAATAAAAAATGGAAAGTGGAAAGGGACAAGATTTTTATTTTATTGTTTCAATTAATTTATTATTTATTGACCTTTATTATCAAATAAATTTTTTGGGGAAACAAAGGTGTCTATTTACTTTTGTCAACCCTCTGTAATATATGTTACAGGGAATCTGTGTAACAAAAGATTTCATGAAATCCTTAAAAAGTTCAGGGATTCCATGAAATCCCAGAAATGTTCAGGGATTTCATGTAAGGTTAAGCAAGCTCAAAGTGTGTTTTGAACCTTTCTTCGAAAAACATTAGTGACGATGCAAAAAGTGCCCTTGGATATGGTATGTCCTTTTTTATTGTTAAAAAACCTTCGGCTTTACAAATTTGTTATAGTCTCGCGTGTTTTGAAAAACAGTGTAATCTCCCTCAGTATTTGTTTAACATAGTTAAAGGCCTCGTTTATAGTGCGGCGAATGGTAATTACGAAGATAACTTTCCTAAACGTTTTCGCAATAGCCTTTCACAATTAAAAAAAGATGGGGCTCCATATTACTAAAGCAGACAAGGCTAACACCATAGTTATTATGGACAAAGTGGACTACATCGGAAAGATGAACGAGCTTCTCCAGGACCCCGCCACATACACCAAACTTAGGAAGAACCCGCAGGATGACGTCATCAAATCATTTAATAGTGGCTTGAAACGCCTTCTCAAAGATCATAAGAACTTAATTCCGCTTTTCATGTCCACTTCACCTGCTCTGCCCTACCTTTACGGTCTTATTAAAACCCACAAACCTGGTAACCCTATGCGCCCTATTATTAGCTCGGTGGGCTCTATTACTTATAAACTCTCCAAATGGCTTGTCAAAGTCTTGTCCCCCATTCTCGGAACTATCTCTGATTCACATGTAAAAAATTCCATGGATCTTACGGAAAAATTGAATAATGTACGTACTGAAACTAACGATAAATTGATTAGTTTTGATGTTTGTTCATTGTTTACAAAAGTGCCGATTGACGATATGCTTGACTTTCTCTCCCAAGAATTACATAAGTATGACCTGCCACTACCTTCACACATTGTTTTGGAACTCATTAAGCTTTGCATCAAAGACTGTAAATTTACTTTCAATAACGAGTATTATCAACAAGTTTTTGGGATGGCTATGGGCAACCCCTTATCGCCCCTCCTCTCCAATATTTATATGGAGTTTTTCGAAATTACCTATATTCCGAGAATCCTGGGGGTTGGCATCCCTTGGTTGCGGTACGTCGACGATATTTTGTGTATCTGGCCCATGAATCGTGACCTGGATAGCTTCCTCCTTCAGTTAAATGATCAAGTCCCCTCCATTAAGTTTACTTTAGAAGTTGAGCAAGACAATTCAATCCCATTTTTGGATGTGCGTGTACATAGGGAAAGCCCAGGTTTTAAGTTTAGTATTTATCGGAAAACGACAAACAATTTGTCCTACGTACACTTTTACTCGGGACATGATACCCCCATTAAGAAGGCCATATTTTCATCAATGTTTCTCCGCGCCCTTAGGATCGCCAGTCCGGAATACATCGATGCCGAATTGGAAAAAATCAACGGTATTGGAAGTGATTTGTGTTATCCATCTGTGTTTATGGAATCTTGTCTCAACAAGGCAAAACGAACTTTCTATCGTGTCAATATTAACACTCGTACTTTGTCAAAAAATATTTTAGTACTTCCATTTTTCCCGGGCTTTTTAGGCATTGCTAATGTACTTAAACTTTTGGATATTAATGTAGTATTTTCATATAACAATATTGTGAAAAATATCATAGTAAAAAATAGCCCTACCAATAATTCAGGCATTATCTATAAAATTGGTTGTAAACAATGTGATTCCTTTTACATAGGTCAGACGGGAAAGGATTTGCACACACGTATAAAACAGCATCAATATTCCGTTAGAACAGGACAGTTGTCCAGTGCCATTTTTGTCCATTTGTCAGAGTTAGCCCACTGTATTGATTGGAATAATGCTTCAGTTTTATTCCATTCAAGCAACATTGTTAATAGAAATATTCTTGAGTCTGCCATTATCCAACTTTCAAATAACTTCAACATAAGCAAAGGTCTTTTTCAACTCGATCCTGTTATGTTGAATTCCTTTAAAGCAGACTTAGATAAGAAGTGTAAAACATTAAATCTTTGGTAAACTTGTCTTCTACTTATTAACTTTTAATTTGCATTTTATTTTTTATATATATCGAAACCTGACCATAGGCAGCAATATGTTAAAACCCGGACAGAGTTCTAGTATAAATTTGTATTTTTATAATCCATTTGATCTTGTGCTAAAAATCGATTCACTTTTAATTTGCATTTTATTTTTTTATTTTTTTATTTTTTTTTTATATATCGAAACCTGACCATAGGCAGCATTGTGCTAAAACCCGGCAGAGTTCCAGTATAAATTTGTATTTTTATAATCCATTTGATCTTGTGCTAAAAATCGATATTTTTCCTTACAATCTGTACGCCTCATTGGTAATCCTTTAAGGTTTTAATTTTTAATAATTTTTTATTTTTTACTTCTCTGTTTATTGTATATATATGTATGTATGTATGTATGTATGTATTTGTATATATAGATATGTATATATATATATATATATGTGTGTTTGTGTGTATGTATGTTATTTATTTTTTCTTTTTTTCTTTCTGTAACCTATATATAGGCTTAACCTTTTTATATACTTCAGTGTTCCTGAGGATGTCATTAGACGAAAGCGCTTGAGCACCATTTTGTGTTTCCTTTCCTTCGTGGTTTTATTCATCATAAATATTTTTCACGTGTTACCTTCGTGAAATAATTTTCATATATATATATATATATATTAGGGTGCCACATAAAAATCATTTTTTGATTTTTAGGACGGCCCTTTGTGGGATTGTTAGGTTGGGTGAAAAAGCCTTGAATATGAAATTTTAGCCAAATTGAAGGATATTTAGGGGTTCCGCATCGACCATCTCTGGCGTACCACGTGTCAGAAGTAATGAGTTTCTCCAAGAAATTGCTCCAGCTCCAAGGGGTAAAGTAACATGTACAATGTCAATATAAATGCTATCATATACCATGGCGTAGAGGAGTCACAGCTATATTTCCATAGCATTAAGTTTATTCCATCTCCAATATTTTTTTTATATTAATATTTTTGTCGCGGTTCAAAAGTTTTTTTTCAAAGTTTCACCTTAATACGTTTATGCTTTGTAATCCAAACCACACCAACCGGCAACCAGCTTATAACAACACAATACGCAACTAGCAAACAGTGCAAACACCTTAACAATATTGTTCAACATTATTTCATAATTAATTGGAATAAACTTGTCCCACCATGCCTGGGTAGCAGGATACTATTCTCTGTGTGTAATGTTATTAATACAAAATCATTAAATCAATTTCAATTTTATTGCAACAAAACAACTTAATATTATTAAAATAAAAAACATTTTATTCCGTATTAATCATAGTAATATACTGAGCCTACTGGCCATATAAATCAAAATAATAACTAAGAAATAAAGTATATACGATTATACATTGTTATACAGGATTAATAGGAGTAACACCCTATAAAAATGAAGCAAATTCAAATATACCATAAAGTACTCCCAAACCCGTTAAGGATTTCCGCTGCGGGCGCTCGGGTGCTCTTTGCGGTGCTTCTCAACGACTTGCATCAAGTACTGCCGTTGCTCCTCGTCCTTGGTGAGTGCGAGATTGTAGTTCTGCATCAGCGCGACCCCTCGCTCCGCCCGGACATTGACAACGCTCAACGTAGAGACACGGCGTTTCCCCGCCAGGTAGGACGCATTGTTCGACCAGGTAGCCGGCTCCAACTCTAGGAAAGAAGTATTGATCGCGAGCCGCTCGAAAAGAAGCGTGCTGGATGTCGTGCAAAAGTCTGCGACTGTCTTTCGCTCGAGCTCCTCCGGGCAGACGTCCAGGGCAATGCGCTTGGGTGGCTCCTCGGTGCCCTCGACATCCTTGATGGCCGTCGCAATTCGACTCTTCTCCTCCAGCGGAGTGTCGTCATCGAAGAGAGCGAGGGCGGCCAGGTGTTCACTCAGGTACCAGAGATGTCGTCGAAACACAGGGGAGGTAGCCTTGGACACGTCCTTGTCCACCTTGTCGTAGTCAACCAGCGCCTTGAGCATCGCCAGGTCAGTTCGAGGGGCAGCGGCGGGAAGGGGCGCCGTAAACCAGGCCGGAATGTAAACCAGCAGCGCAAAGT
Source organism: Bathynomus jamesi (assembly GCA_023014485.1). Lineage (NCBI taxonomy): Eukaryota > Metazoa > Arthropoda > Malacostraca > Isopoda > Cirolanidae > Bathynomus > Bathynomus jamesi. The sequence continues at coordinate 797,713 of JAJOZX010001507.1, read as the reverse complement.
TTACGAAGCGCAGGATGCCCCGGGCCTCGCGAGCCTTAATGGGGAGCTGCTGCCGGAAGAGGTGGAGCTTGATGGCGTATATCACTTTGGCCATCCACCGGGCGCGGTGGAGTGCGCCCGGTCGCATGAAGCGCACACCTCGCTGGGGGACGCCTCCAAGCGCTATGATCGCCAGCTCCAGGAGCTCTCGGTAGTCGTCCCGCGGCTGGCCCTTGGTGATGTGACCCTTGAAACGCGCGATCAGATCGTCTCGCGCCTTGAGCAGCGGCTTAGTAAGGTCTTCCTTGGAGATGGCGCTGAATTGGTCGGTGCAGACGGATTGCCAGCGCTCCTTCAGTCGCGAGAACAGTTTAATGTCAGGACCAGAGGAGGGGCCCATGCACTCGATGAAGGCTTTCTCTGCCACCAATTCTAGCATGTGGTGCCGACAGGCCAGGTTCAGCAGCTGGCGGTGAAGGCCCTGCTCGATGAAGACGCAAGCGCCCGAAACGACGCCCGTGTTGGCAGCTGTCGTGTCAAAGGAGAGCCCGACGACACGATCAGCGATTCCCCAGTCATCCAACGAGTTCAGCACAGCATCTGCTTGGGCGCGACCAGTTCCAGCAGGCAGCTTCGGCACGGAGAGAAGTTTGTCGACGCCGTCGCCGGACACGACTATGGCGAGGCGATCGACCTTCTTGCCGCTGAAGTCGGAGACCATCTTCCCGTCCCAGTGAACGATGAGCGGGACACTGGGATCGAACGTCATCTTCACTTCTTTGGCGATTTCCCCTCGATGACGCAATCGCCAACCCGAATCGTCTCGTGACTGAGAGCCAGTTCATCTGTGTCTTGAATATCCAGACTGGAAGCAGCTGCTTTCATGAGTTGAACGGCTCCACGGTTGCTTGTTTTGGTCCGGTCCAGTGCCGACGCTAGGTCTTGAGTCATAATGTTCTTTTTGCGACGGCGCTTTGTAGGTGGATTGGTTTCCTCTTCTGTCGAGCAATTAGGCGACGACGACGAGTTTGATGATGTAAGGGTTGCTGTTGCCAGTGATTGCTCTGATTGCTTTTGGCGTTGCCTTTCTTTGGCAGCTTCACGCGCGGATGCACGTTGCTCAATTCCAGTGAGGATTTTGTCCACCCCGGACATGACACCACGGCGACCCTTTTCGCGTTGAGCAAGAAGGAAGTCGCGATCCTCCTGGATGGTGATGACGGAGAGGGCGTTGTCGAGAGCCACGTCAAAAATGTCATCGAGTCCCTCGGTGAAGGCCGCCCTGGCTGCCTCACCTGTGGCGCCGGACCGCTTCCGGCTGCGCTGCAGTGCCTGCCAATTGTCGTAAAGTCTAAGCAGTTTTCGCGCGGCGCTTTTGGAGGTCATGGTCGGGATTCTGGCCATAGCCCAGAAAGTATACACCTCGACGATCACATTACGCGCCGCCTCGGCTAGAAGTTGTTTTTGCACCTTATGAAACTGTATAAACCGGCGAAGCACTTCACCATTTGAAGGTAACCTGTTTCCCGTTAGGGGGCTTGGGTTGGCGTGTCCGATTAGCCATATCTCGGTCTTGGATCTCAGTGAGCTTGCGGTAGCCATCACGAGATGATCACGCGTTGAATGCGTGAAGGAGACTGATTGACTGAAGACTGTGACAGTGTGACTCACCACACTAACCCGGCGTTGCGCTGTTGCCAGATCTCAATGCTGAAAAGTAGTGAAAATATATACAATGAGAAGCAAATATTAATTATAAATATTTAAATTTATGAAATGCATAAATTATAGCAATATATATGCAGGGTTGGCTGGTTTAACCCAAATGGTTTAAACCATTGGTTTAAACCATGGTTTAAACCATTTAAAAAAAACATGTTTTTCTGGGGTTTTTTGTTTTTTTATAATTTCAATTTTTACAACACAAATTATTTAATTCATAAACTAATAGCTCTAAAACTAAAACTTATATTTATATTGATAAGACCTAAAAACCATCAGTTCAGGGTAGCCTAGTATGTACGGTAGTATATAATATAGCTACCTTGCACTAGCAGGCCTATTTAATAGTGGCATTGCACATAAAAGGATTGAAGTTACCTGTATCAATTACATTATAAACGCATGTAGCTACAAATATAAATGTTGTTATTAGGTTTATTTTCATTTTTGTGAAGTTAGCACTTCTTACATCTAACATCTTCCAATTAAAAAATGAGACAGTCAGCAATTCTAATTTCTGAGTACCAGTACCTAATTGAGTTATCTGAGTTTTTTTTTTTTTTTTTTAAAACATTGGTTTTTGTTTTTTTTAAAAACCATGGTTTTTTTCAACCCTGTATATATGTAATAGTGCCATGGTTACAGGTTTCCCAGATAAATCCATTATTTCGAACACACGGTACAACAGAAACGGTCGATGCGGAACCTCTAAATGTACTTCGATCGGGCTCAAACTTCATATTTAGGGTTTTCTCATCCAACCAAACAATATGACTAAGGGCCATTCGAAATTTCCAAATTCTAAAAACTGCCCCTATAGAGTGTGGCACCCTAATTATATATATATACAGTATGTATGTATATAATATATATATATATATATATATATATATATATATATTATATATGGTAATAAACGTAGTTTCAGAAATGTCTTGCCATTTTCAAATTGACGGAAGAAAAATTGTAAATAATTTTCTCAGAATTCCCAAGAAGACAGGCGGAATTTATATTAAAAGGGAAAGTCTGTTGATAGATATTAAAAAAAAAAGGAATATCGTGAATTTTTCAAAAATATGACATACTTTCGTCAATTTAAAATGTATCCTTCATGTAGAAATAAATAAATAAAAATAAATAAAATAAAAATAAAAAACCCAAAATCACTAAAAACTCGTTGTGGTTCAACTTATTTATACGATACAATATAGAAAATGTAATTAAAATTTAATGGATAACTCAACAAAAGGTATAATTTAATAGTTATAATGAAAACACCATTTTATCTTGAAACTATTTGAAGACGAAGTTAAAGTTTTTAAGTGTCGTTCTATACAGCTATAAAATATTACATTTAAAATTTTAACCTTGCATCATATCTCTCTCTCTCTCTCTCTCTCTCTCTCTCTCTCTCTCTCTCTATATATATATATATATAAACTCAGAATGGCCCCCTGAGAAACTTATATATTAAATACAGACCGTGCATGGAACAAAGAACTCTTCTGGGAAATTACATCCACTATAGTTCGAATAAGTAATGATAAATGACAGATCGCTGGTGAGGGAAGCTATATTTTGGGGCCTCTTTGCGAGTAACCCGGTGCCCACGTTGGGCTTTCAATCCTGAAAAAGGAAAAACTATCGTATTTGTCATTTATCATTACTTGTTCGAACTATAGTGGATGTAATTTCCCAGAAGAGTTCCTTGTTCCATGCACGGTCTGTGTTTAACATATATATATATATATACATATATGTGTGTGTGTATGTGTGTGTGTGTGTGTGTATATATATATATATATAATGCGACTCGGTGGTGTAGTGGTTAGCATCACTGACTGCGAATTCATCGGTCCCTGGATCGAGACCCAGCTGTTCATCCTTCCACACAATAAATAAATTGGTTGGTAGATAAATGGGTACCCTAGTGGTTAAGACGCTGCGCTTCTGGCGGGGCGTGGTTCGGATTCCACGTTAAACTGTAGGTCTAAGGTGGAATGACAAGCTTGACCTTCGTGAGAATGAGCAATTCGGTCGGAAGCAAAATCTACGTTATATCTATATATGTATGCTCTTAACTAACCCTATGTATACAGTTGTGTGATATAAAAGACGTCTTTAAAACGAACTTTTGGGTGGGGGAACATTAGGTGTTTGCTTGAGAGCATGGCGTAATCAGCCGCTGCAAGAGCAGTTCGGCTGCAACCATATCATCAACAGATCTAACCCTCATTTAGTGCAATCTGCATTTATTTATATATATATATATTATATATATATACTGTATATATATATTAGTGGTGGACCGGATGTCAGTTTTTCAACATCTGCAGATGCGGATGCGGATTTTTAATTTCAATATCCGCGGATGCGGATATTTAGTTAATCTGTCAATATAATATAGAATTATGAATATATGACATAATTTTTCAAATTTCGTGATATTACTATTATGGCAGGCAATGCATAAGAATTAAAATTAATATTAATGTTTTCATTATGATAAAAATAATAACTTTCTCAAGAGTTTCAGCCACAGAAAATTTAATGAAACAAGTTTCATTCAATTTTCTGTGTTACCAGGTATTTTTATTTTGAGGTTTATATATTTGTTTTGTTCATTAATATAATTAATACCTTATATGAAATGTGCATGACTGAGCCTTATAAGCTACTTTATAAGCTAATTTAATTGTAAATTGCATAATTTATTTGAAGTAATATCCGCATAACATCCGCAGTCAGAAATGCAGATGCGGATATACGGTCCACCACTAATATATATATATAAATGAAGATTGCACTAAATAAGGGTTAGATCTGTTGATGATACGGTTGCAGCCGAACTGTATATATATATATATATATATATATTATATATATATACATATATATATATATATACAGTATATATATATATATATTACACGTGAATAATATTTATGATGAAAATAACCACTTAGGAAAAAGGAAACATACAATGGAGCACCATTCTGTGTTTCCTTTTGCCTTCGTGGTTATTTTTATCATATATATACGTAGGTATATATATGGACAGATACAAAAAACATATACTTAGAACATTTAAATAGAAGTGACAAGTAAGCAATAATTCTCTCGTCTGAAAACACTGAACATACCAAAATACTGCTCAGTCTTGACGTTCTCATTTAAAAAATTCATTAATAAACTGGGAGAAATTCAAAGAAATTTTATTCGCGAGAAAGAAGAGAAAAGATGTACACTGTAATATATGTATGAAAAATAATAGAGAAACGTGTATCTAACCTCAAACTGAACCCAATAACCACCAAACAACACTGGAAAATAGGGAAGGTACAAAAGGTGGTGTTCCCAAACTAAAGACTAGACCAGGGACATCCTCAACTCTGAAAGAAAATAGCTTTGTCGTCAAAGGTCCAAGACTATTTAACCAGCTACCCAAAGACATTAGAAACACCACTTATGGCAAAGTTGAAGTTTTCTAAAGAAGACTAGACGACTGGCTCAGAGCGGTCATCAATGAGCCGGGTGTGCCTGGCTATATCAGGTGGAGAGCTCAGGACAACAACTCTATCCTGCATCAATGAGATGTAGAGGTGAGGCCACCAGCCTGACCTTCGTGTGATGAGAGACCGACGCACAAAACATCTGCAAGGTTGCAATATATATATATATTTTTTTTTTTTAACTGCAAACAACACAGTATAATTAATGTAAAGAACGACGCTTGTGTAGAAGAGCGTTCCGCACAAGATGAGGAGAAAGAACGAACAAATGAAAAACGAGGTACCTCCAAGGAATCGAACCCGGGATCATCCAATTGCCGGTCGGACATGCTAACCCCTACACCAAGGTCCCCGATCAGTCAGAAGTCGTAATTCTCCTACATACGAGCGGAATCGAATGCCCTGAGGGGACACCTTCTCATGCCGTACATATATACATTTTAACTGCAAACAACACAGTGTAATTAACGTAAAGAACGACGCTTGTGTAGAAGAGCTTCCGCACAAGATGAGGAGAAAGAACGAACAAATATATATATATATATATATATTATATGCATACTCTAAATCAGTGGTGGGCATCCTGTGGCCCATCAGGTTTCTGAGTGCGGCCCAAGAGATATTTTACTAACCATTATCCACATGAATGAAAATTTTGGAATTTATATTAATAGTTCCATAATAATCTACTGATAATTTTGTTTGATTTCACCAAATTTTTTTATATTAATTATTATATTATTAAATAATGTTTCTTTTGCTTTACTATTTGAAGTTGATCACAATTCAATTAATATATAAATAATAATTTTCTCTAACTCTTTATGAAATTTTCGGGCTGTATTAAATGTATTTAAGCATATTCGTGTAGCCATGTTTAGCGCACATGCACATTTTTAATCTTGCGGTCCACTGAGATGAAGGAAGGCCACTGATGTTGCCCACTCCCTAGCCAAGTTTGCCCATCACTGCTCTAAATGCTCGATACACACACACGGCACTGGTTTAAATGTAAATGGAAAGAAAGGATTCATTGCTTTAAAATTTAAATAAAGCACGCCTCGGCGCATACACCCATTCAGGGTAAAAGCAGCTCGCATTTTCATTGCCAAGTACAAAGAAGGTTTACATACTAACGAGGCTTTCGTACGTGGTTCATCACCACCGGAAACAACAATGCGCTCTCTCTCTCTCTCTCTCTCTCTCTCTCTCTCTCTCTCTCTCTCGCTATATATACAGTATGTTATAAATTAATTGTTTTCTAACATATTCTCACCATTTCTGGTATCTTCAATTGGTGCAGTCCATACAATGTATTCTTTCTCATTCAAGATTGAAAAGTATTTTCTACAACTTCTCCATGAAGGTGATCATCCTTCATCGTAAAATAGAACCAACACCTGAATCCCGTGCGTTGCATGCATGCAAGCAAAAAAGCTTATAAACTTCATCTTTTCTAAAGAAGAGAACGTGATGGAAATGGAATCAGTTGAATTTTCATCAATTTGATAAATATCTTATGTATTCTTACGAAACCAATGTTCCTGTTACCCATTTCAATAACATTTCATTATTGGTCAACTAAATATGCAGTCCACATATTATGGTTGCCCATATTAAGTATTTGCCTTGACCTTTTGCACTTTTAGCCTAACCTAACCTAACATTGTACCCAAGCAATTCAATTGAGCATGTCAAAGTGTCAGTGATCGGTCGTTTGCGCGTAACATACGAGTATATACCGAGTAATGATTGATTCGCTTAATGAGGCTGTAGCAGATTCTATAAATAAAAAATAAATAAATTAATAAAGAACTTAGCATATCATGGCGACCTCGTGACAATATGTCCTGTGATTACAGTGCAAAAAAAAAAAAAAAAACGGTCAAGAGCAAGTGAACATCGCAATTTTGGTCAAAATTTACTGTAAAGAACGTGTCTGACATCCATACCGCTTTCTAAACTTGGTTAGTCCACGCAAACATAATGTTATCTTTGGTATTTTGTGACACTTTGGCAAAAAAATACATAGCGGCGATAACCAACGGTTTGACGTAGAATTCAAAACAAAAGCTGCCGATACGATGCCTAAACGCAGAATGATAATGATAATTAGTCAAGAGGGTTGCTACCTACCATACAAGCCGTTGGTACAGGGCTGGCTGTACCAAGAAAATGATACAGCGCTCAGTCCAACTAATGCGGTCCATTGCACTAACTCTTGCATTATTATTATTAGCAGGACCCGCAGGAGTTGAAATCCTGACCTCAGTTTCTTCATTTCGCTTAGAGCAGTGGTTCCCATCCTCTAGTCGTGACCCAAATCAGGGTCGCGGGAGTTCTCAAGTAGGGTCGTGAAGGGTTACTATATTCACTATTTCTTAATTCAATTTATATTTATATACATATTAAAATTTTATCATAAACCTGAGGGTCGGGAGGTCCTGTTGGTGGCCAATTTAGGGTCGCAACAAATAAAGGTTGAGAACCAGTGGATTAGATAGTAATGGTTTTACCCACTGACCTACGGGCGCTGACTAAACGCTGGATAGATACTTAACCAACGCATCAGAAATGATGCATCACGTATGGTACCCTGGTTTCATTTAAGGATTTATTTCTTAAGAAACCAAGCATAATACCGGTTTATCTTTAACTTCTTCTTCTACAGCATTATTAGTCCCGCACTTGCGCGGGGTCGCTGCTGCGGATCCTCCTTCTCCACTCTTGTCTATCCTGTACCAGCTCGACATCCAGCTCCCGCTCCCAGGTCGTCCCGAACACTGTCCATCCATCTTCTCCGAGGTCTTCCTCTTCTTCTCCTACCCGGCAGTTCCATATCTAACATCCTGTTTCCTATGTACCCTCCGTCCTTCCTCTTCACGTGTCCGAACCATCGTAGTCTTGCCTCGCGCACTTTTTCAGATATGTGTCCAACGTTTAATGATCCCCGTATTAACTCATTCCTCACTCTATCCCATCTAGTCACTCCACACGACCAGCGCAACATTCTCATCTCCGCCACCTCTAGCTTGTTTTCCAGTGCCTTCGTCATGGGTACTGTCTCCAATCCATACATTATTGCTGGTCTCACCACACTCTTGTACACTCTTCCTTTCTGTCGTGTTGGCACTCTTTTATCACACAATACTCCCGTCATCTTCCGCCATTTGTTCCAGCATTATTATTCCCATTTATATGGGGTCGCTGTTGCGGATACTTCTCTACTCCTCCCTATCCTGCGCCATCTCCTCCGTCAGGTTTTTATCGCTCATGTCCATTCTGATGCGACCCTTCCACCTCCTTCTCGATCTTCCTCTCTTCCTCCTTTCTTCACCGGTTTATCTTTAACTGCTGGATTTAAATATAATAAAAGTCAATATTTGGGCCGTTTCACCATCTTCGTAACTTCTAAAATATGTATTGAAAGAATTAAGTTTAATTTGAATTATATAAAAGTATCATACCCGCTCCTTTTTATGGAAGTAGAACGGTGTTCAGATTTTCCCTCAGAATTATCAATTACTCGTTTAAGAACAATAAAAATGTATTTATTTCAGTAATTATTCTGGAAGTATTCTGCAGTATACAGTAATTACAGTATGTTTATTGGTAGCATTCTAATGCGTGTTAGCTGCCGTGATACCAGTTTCAGCTTTGGCAAAATGAAAGTTACACGTTTCTTCTATAAAATCTTAAAAATGCCATTTCGAGTGGAGTGGAGTCTTTCATCCTAACTCTGTGAAGCAGGCATAAAAGCTACAGTATGTCTACCAGAGGAGCGTCCGACCATAACTCCAAATATGACAATTGGCTTTGTATTCAAACTGAACAGGGAATCAAATGAACAAATACAAGAATTTAAATATCTGGGTCAGGTCACATTATTAAGAGTTTTATGTTTAATGACATTGGTATTCGAGATCGACAGACGCTAAATACAATATGGTGATAAGGAATTTCAATTTATCTACAGTACAAGTAAAACTGAAAACACTCGTTTTCATATACTTTACATAAGGAGCTCCTCTCGGCTAATTATTTCATCGAAAGAGCTCCAGAAGGATTCTGAATTTATTTTACGACAGATATTTTACGATAACGTAGGTTACCTTCAAAATGTTTTGTTTTGCATAGTTTTGCGATCACAAGTGTTTTAAGATGGAGGCGCGCTCAATATCTCCTCATGAAAAGGATCCAAAATTCTGAAAATCCACTTATTTAAACTTTATTCCGTCATGTGTCCTTTGAACTACAAACATCGTAGTATGAAAATGTATACCTGGAGCTTCATTTAATATTTTGTTCTTATTCACAAATCAATATTTTCCTCTCATTCAATTCATCGTATCTCATGTTTCATGTTGCACCGCTTCATCACGATAGCTATTTACTAATCTTGTGTTATGGAACTGATTTTTGCTAAAAAAAAAAATTATTTTATGAAAGTTTTTCATTTTTAAGCTATTGCTCGTAAATTTACAGGATTGATAAGACAACATCAAATAAATCAAAGAACATACACTCATTTTCATCATGCAAATTTTTTTAAAAAACACAAATCTCACGGTTTATCTTCTCCGAAACTTCACCATGGAAATCTTAAAAGTTACGCGAGGTATCGACCACCGCTCCCTTTAATTAAACTCTTTAAAACAAAAAAAATATCTTCTTTTTTTAAGTAAGATCATATTTGAATTTAAGACGACTATATTTAATTTTTAGGTAAATTATTTCGCTTTCATTGAATAAATCATTTTTCGGGATCCTTTTTCAATCCAATTTAATTTTTGCAAATATATAAAAGCAGTTTATGACTGTTTTCAACGTTTATTGACATAATAATAATAATAATAATAATAATAATACTATTAATAATAATAATAATTTTAATTTTCATGAAAAAATGTTTGTGATGTATATCTCTCTCTCTTTCTTCATAAGTGTTGTGTCATGAAAAACAAAGTTTCATTATCAAAATTTTAAATTATAGTGTTTCT
>JAJOZX010001507.1:655000-785000 GCA_023014485.1 Bathynomus jamesi | reverse complement strand
GCTCAAGTGCGTGTTTGATTGTAATTCGTGATGGAAGGCATATTTCAATTTCCGTTTTTAATTAACCCGGCAGATCATGATAACATCCGATCTGTCAATATGCGGTTTAAAATAAAAATATGGCTTCCTCTTGCTTAGCAGTCTAGACATTGCTACAGCTAATTTTTTTTTGTCTTTAAATATGTTTGCAAAATAAATCAACCTATTGAGAATAAAAAAAAAAGTTCAGCATTAAAAAATAATAATGTCATGAAAGCTTTCAGTATATAATCCCGTAAAATTTCTCCAATGTTCATTCTGATTTGGCTGATCTAACTCAGTGGCTGAGCATTACTTGTAACATTTTAGCAGTAAACTACAGTAAGGGAAAATCTTTGTCTTCTCATTCGAGCCTTGCTCTCTTCAGAGAACTTAGTCTTAAATAGAGAAAAATAATTTCCCGATACGTTACAAGAAGAATTGGGGAACCTTCAGAGAATTTAGTAAGCCTCACAGACTCCTCCGATCCACTACAACAGGGGTGGGGAACCTTTTTAGTACCCCGGGCGAATTTCAAGTGTAAGAATCAGTAGCGGGCGAATTTTTATTAAGAAAAATATTTGTCACATTTTTTTAAATTTATAGGTATATACCTGCAATGCCACTATACATAATTAAAATTGTTATATTTTTCAATATATTCCTTACGTTGTACTCTAATGAGAAGGTTGCCATTCCTTTGATTTAGAAAGTTCAGAAATATTAGGTGGCACTGCTGATGTAGCAACTCTTAACTGATTTGTTAGATTGTCATCAGTTAGTTTAGCACGCAGGCGATTCTTGGCCAAATTCAATTTTGAAAAGAATTGTTCACATCGATATGTAGTAGAATACAGTGATTCAATTTTCAATGCATGATTCCTCAAATGTGGATATTTTTAAGCTGATACATATGATTTATAAAATTCTAAAATATGATAGATACACTATTATATCTAGATTTCAAGGTGTTGTCCGATTGCAAATGTATCAACTCCAACTGCAAGGAATCGGGGGCTTCATCTGGCATCACATCAAAAGGAGTTTCGCATATTCGTAATTCGAGTTCTTTAGTTTTTAAATCTTGAAACCTTTTTTTGAATTCATTCAAAAGGTTGTAACACTCTGTGGCATACTCAACTGTCGATGCGGGATTTTGTTCTTTCAAAGTTTGAAAGTGAACCATGCATTTTTTTTTAACTGGTTTATAAACAGTTGCAGCATTACTTCAAAACTTTCTATGTTTGACAGAAGAGGTAATAAGCAGATTAGTCCCTTGCAATTTCAAATTTAGCTCATTTAAATGGATAGTTGATATCAACCAAAAACGCTAAATCACATAACCACATTGGGTTTTCTAGTTCCAAAATGGGGTACCTTTCATTTCCATGAAAAGTTTCACTTCATCTTTCAACTCATAAAAACGCTTGAGCATACACCCCTTGCTAAGCAATCGAACATCACAATAGTACAATAAATCACCATATTCCACTTCAAGGTCCTTCAACATTTCTTTAAATTGCCTACTGTTCAGTCCTTTACTTTTAATAGAGTTAATACATTTTACTACAACTGCCATTACATTGTTCATTCTTAGAGACTGCACACAAATTTTCTTGGTGAATAAGACAGTGGCACACTATTAAAGCCTTGGAATCCAGTTGACGGTTCTCTAATTCTTTCCTAATTAGAGCAACAACCCCTTTTTGAGATCCTACCATAGATGGCGCACCGTCCTTAACTATACCGCTCAATTTTTCATACGATAAATTGAACTCACTAGTTGCTGATTTGACCTCAGAAAAGATATCTTCACCAGTAGTAGTTCCATACATCGATTTTAAAGCAAGTAAATCTTCTCGTGTTGTAAAATTTGGCATTATTCCCGAATAAATATAGCCAGATGTGCCGTACTTGTTTTATCTGTTGTCTCATCTACAGCTAGCGAAAAAAACAAATTCTGATGCGGCTTGTTTCAAAGAAATTTCGATATCACCAGCCATGTCTTTGATACGGTCAGATACTGTCCTCCGGGATAAACTAACATTTTCAAATAATTTGACTTTTTCTGGAGCTAAACTACGTGCTGCAACAAGTATGCACTCTTTAACAAATTCGCCTTCGATATGTGGCTTCAGCTTCTTTTCAATCAGTTCAGAAATTTCATAACTTGCTTGCATTATGGATTTATTTTCTTGAATTGGCCTTTTTAAAATAGATTGCTCTTTATGTAAAGATTTTTTCAAACATGCTAACTTCTCTAAACGTAGATTACTTTCAATTTTTTCGTATTCCTTATGATTGGTCAAATAGTGACACTCAAGATTGTATTTTTTCAAAACAGAAACCGATTCTCTACAAATGAAACATATGGGACTTCCATTTACTTCCACAAAGAAATAACTATTTGTCCATTTTTCATTGAAAACACAACACTCGCCTTTAGCTTTTCTTTTTTTGTTGGCAGTAGTCATTGTAGAGAAGGGTTATTATTTATTTTGTTTTTATACATCAGACACCAGCACCTGACACTAGAAAAATTTTCAGCAACTAAAAACATATCATTGACTGTTTGACATTCATTATTGTCAGCATTACAGTGGTGCCAGATGATCTTCATTAAAAGATCGAATTGAAATATCCCATTCGTAATATTACAAAAATTTAAATTTAGTTATTTATAAGTGAGAATTAAAAATTAAGAGAGAGATACTGCTTCAACTTCATTTGCAATATTTACTGTAAAAAAAATATTTTATTAAAATAATTGCATTGCACTACTTGGCATCTTTATCAATCTATTACTCGACGATCAAAAACGTTTTCAAACGAATCATTTAAGTATGGATATCAGAGGCATTAAAAACTCAGCTGTTTATATGAGACGTCGAATAACGACTAGATACGTTTTCAAATAAATCATGTTCATTAAGGCTAGATTTTTGTAACGAAAATAATGGCGCTGAACAAGATTTGGGTAAATTAATAGTTTTTGATTGAAACATTATTATGAAATATCGGGAAAATTGAAGAAGACGGGCGCAACGTCATTTTTGGAGAGAGTGTCAGAATGTTTCGTACCCGCGAACGAAATGTACTGAACGTGAGCGCAAACATTCTGACACACACACTCAAAAAATGACGATGCGCCTGCCTTCTTCAATCCTCCCCAAATATCTATCTAATGCTCTTAGGAAATTGGTTCATATATATTTTTAGAATTTTATAGGATATCATCGGCGGGCGAATTGAAATGTGTCCGCGGGCGAAATTTCGCCCGCGGGCGAGAGGTTCCCTACCCCTGCACTACAAGAAGAAATTGGAGAGTAGCATAAGAGCAACTTCTGCGATTCCCTATACGGTACCAGATACTCCAGAGTAACAAATCCGTTGGTGCCACCTAACCAGAACCCCCGTCAACTTCGAACCGTCCAAGGCCATAGACGGACGGGTTAACAACTGGCGACCTCTGCAACCAGGATTCTTCCAGTCTTCCAGACCCTGGAACTAGAACCAACATTCAGTTGACCGGCGTGTCACGATTTCCAGTTCTTCACATCCATCATTCGACCGGTGTGTCACAACTCCAAATTCTCCACGCCCATTCTTCGTCCAGGAACAAGTGGCCAACAAGACACGTCTCAGGACACGTCTTCAAGGATTTCGCCTTAGGAATGTTGTTAAGTACAGATAATTTTTTAAAATTAATTACTGAACATTTGAGAAGTCAGTATAATTAACAGTTGATAATTAGTATCAAGCCAGAATCAACACAAAACACAGTGAACACTCCATACATCAGTGATACGTTCCTTTTTATTGAAATTGAGTTATTTCCACTATTATAATTAGCATAGAATAATTTTACTTAATGTACCAATCATAATATTACCGTACATTCACGTGTAGTGAAATTTTGTTTACATTCCTTTTATTATTTTGTTTACAATTTTTTAATTTTTTTCCCTAGTTAGGCAAATTGTTGTGCATTATTTGTGTATTTCTTAGACAGAGTAGTTATGAAAGCCACTCAAGTCATCATTCCATAGATTAAGATCGGTCAAGCAGACCAAATTAGAATACATTAACAGTACCTTCACATATGAGAGGTTCAGACGGTGCGCTTTCTAACAGTGAAGATTCCACTGCACCCATTTTTCCACCTACCCCGCGCCCTTCATACATATTTCCAAGCGCGCAAACTTCAGGTCAAGCACAAGCCAACATGTCTCATACCGCTTCCCCAGCATACATTAACTTAGGTAGGCTTGTAAACCTTCCCCACACTGTCCTAATTTTTAAGGGAACCATAGATAATAACTTTGTTGAACCGCGCGTAAGACCTTGGATTCAGTCTCTACAACAGCATTTCTTCAGCGAAAACATCACAAATGATGATACAAAGATTAGGGAAGCTTAAAGGTTTATTGACCCTAAAGAGGGAATGCCCATGATACAGTTACATACGTCCCATCCATTAGCGAAGCAACAACTTCGGACAATTTAAAAAAACACTTATTAGAATTTTTCAAAGAAATAACAATCACACAACCTTTGGCCACATTAGAAGTTGTCTTCCAAGCTAAATGGAAGAAAGAAGAACATGAAGATTTAAATACTTTTATTACATGAACACATAAACTCGTAGGAGAAGCCCTCCGAGCCGCAGAAAATGCATGTGACATTACATTCACTTCAAAACAAAGACACCTAATAGTAGCAGCATCCATTTACCAAAACCTACCCGTAGCACCTAAAAAGAAATTTCAAGAGTGTCTAAATATTGACAAACTAGTAAGTGTAACCATAAATAAAACAAGGGAATATTACCCAGACTTAGCGAGACAGAACTACCGGAAGAATAGAGAGACCCCCATACGCTACATTCAATAACAACAACAACAACCACATAAATCAAGGCCGATGCAGGGAACACCACCTCAGAAACAACCCCCACAAACACAGAATGCCCGCCCTCCTCCTCAGTGTTCTAATTGCGATAGTTTTGGGCACATGATCAGTCAATGCAATTATCCCCCTTATTGCTCCCACTGTCATGAACATGGTCATCGCCCAGGCGACCGACAAAAATGTGCTGACAAAGCTCCTGTAGAGTACAGGCCCCACTTCCAGAGATCAAATCACCAACCTTCCCAAAAGCCCTCCAATTCGCAGAAACTAGTTAGTTCCCAGCATCAACAGAACCACCCACCAAACAGATCACGACAACAAAGTCAACCACACTATTACCCAATGTCCACACCCAGGGCCGGATTTACTTGCTTGTGGGCCCTAGGCCAAACCTTATCAGTGCCCCCCCCAAAAAAATATTATATATATATATATAATCGTAATATTGTAATGTAAAAAAAAAAGAATTACAACATAATGTAACATCAATAATTTTATTCAAATTAGTTTTATATCATGTACAACTTATTCTTACACAAAGGAATAATGGAAAAAAATACAGTCAAATTGAAGCATAATAAATTTTGCAATAAGAATTACAACATAATGTAATACATTACACATTAATAATTTTTAATCAAATTAGTTCCATATCAAGTACATCAAAGTAAATCAAGTTCCATATCATGTACATCTTACACATAGGAATAATGGAAAAATACAATGAAACTGAAGCATAATAAATTTTGCAAGCACAACTATGTGAAGTTCAAAATGACTTTTTCCTGCTTTTTTCTATGGCAAATTTGTCAATGATACTGTTTGTGTCAAGGGATTGTAGGAGGTCCCCAGTGGGCCCCCAGTTACTGGTGGGCCCTAGGCCAATGGCCTATGTTGCCTATTGGAAAATCCGGCCCTGTCCACCCCAATATAATCAGCAAGGTCGGATGGTTCGGTAAGTAGAAGTACACGTTGAAGAATCAGTTTGCTCAGAGTACACTTTTCAAGAAGACCCTCCAGTGTATGGTGATCCCGTAGCATATGACTCAGGTCCTCCGATAGAAGTCAGTTCAAGTTCTTTTTTAGATTCCACTTCGGAGGCAGCAGTTCAACCTCCTCACCCCTAAAAAGCAATAATAAACCCAAATACACATATGAACTACCCATCAGGATAATAGGTGCGAATCTACTAGATTTAATAATAAATTGCAGCACAGATAACTGAGATTTAACCGCTCTCCTAGATACAGGAGCACATGCGACATTGATTAAGAAACAATGTGTAGATGAGTTACTTGAGAGTACAGATTATAAATATGAAATTAAGGCACCTTTCTGCCAACTCAGAGGAGATACAGGCACTCCCATACCTACATATGGAGAAATCAAATTATATTTAAAAGTTGGTAACGCAGTATATCCCGCAAAATGTTGTATTGTGGACGCAGTCGCCACCTTTCAGACAGATATCTTACTAGGTATGAATTTCTTCAACCGGAATCAATGGGAAATTTACCCAGCCGGAAAATTAGTTAAGTGTAGAAAGAGGAAACACCCTCTCCATGAGAATAATAAACAGCGTAATGCTAACAGAATCAGTTTAGTTCGGATTTTCGAAAGAAATAGGAAACCCACTCCAGTTTATAGCAGTTCAAGTCAGTCGGTTGCATCCAGAGGGACAACCGCCCCAGAAATCAGCGCACAATGTTGTAAATCGGAGCTGCCCCTCTTTGATATGCCCCCTACACAGGTTTCTATTGAGCATAGTGACTTTATTACAATTTACCCATTAAACACAATTAGTTCACCGAGTGCCCATATAGAATTCTTGATACCCAACTCAGGCACATACTTCAGGAACATAGTCGCAGACTTTTAAAATGGACGGGAATACACTCCAGAGAGTAATGAAAAGTGACCGAGTCATACGCTCCAAATTTATCGGTGTTTTTGCGAAGAATGAAACATTGAAATTGCCAAATACGAGAGATTGGTGTAGTCTTATTTTCAATACGGACATTGTTGGGAGCGAGGGGATTCACTGGTTTGCAATCTATTTTAAAAATAGGGAAAGAATGTACTATTTTGATTCACTCGGCACTTAGCCCTGGATTGACCCTGTTGTTTTACAATTTATCGAACAGTTGCATGTCCCTGAAATTGTCTGGAATCCTTACCGTTTCCAAGAACATTTTATTAATACTTAAGGCATGTACTGTCTTTCGTTTCTCCTGCACATGTCACGTGGGAGGGGATTTATAAATTTTTAAAATTTATTCGATTTGTGCGACACTGAGATGGATGATGAATTGGTATGCAGACAGATAAAAAAAAAGTTCCCATTTGTGCGCGCTCGCTGTATTGTACAAAGTTTTACGTGTGTATATATAATTGTAACTATATTGTGTAAATGTCTCCATTACTGTTAATCTGATTTAATGGACGCTAGTTCTGATGCCGAATTGTACTAAAACATGATTTCTACCATTTAATAAAGTGAATGAAAATACAATGTGTTTTTTCTTAACCCCCAAAAAAACTTACATTAGTTCCTCGATGACCTGTCATTCGTTGATCCGGATGTGAGCCAATACCTCGACCTCCGCATTCAGGTCACTGGGTTGGCTGCGCGGTAAAACTTCCAAATTGCCATTGAATATTTGCCTTTCTTCAAAGCTGTCGCGAAAAGTAGTTATAACACGATCAAGTTCCACATCGGTCCTTTAAGGAGAAATTAACATGATTAGTTCACACTGAATCTTTTTTAATTAAAATCCATTTTTCATAAGTTGAATTGTATTCAGAAAGCTTAGCTCAGTACTAATGCAAACTAGTCTATAAGTGAAGATACCCGGTATGAAACATTTACAATAAAATATGAGTAGAAATATATTATTACAACCACACTATATATATATATATATATTTGCCGAAATAGCCACGAAGGAAGCACAGAATGGACAATCACTAAAAACCTATTGTTTTTCACCAAAATACACAGAGGGGAACATATATATATATTATATATATATATTATATGAGGAAAGAGAAAGAGTTGCAAAGCGTTACAAGTACAGTAATTTGCAGCGCCGGAAATACTTTTATCCTAACTATGCATACTACGCAATGCCTACAATCACAGGTTCTCGAGGCCAGGACCGTTGGAATTCTTTAAAGTTTTATTAAATGTAAAACCCTAGCTGTAGAACTTTCTTTAAATTTATTAAACGTAAATATTTGATAAACAAAATTTATTTTCTAAATACTTAATAGAATACATTAATTACAGAAAGCATAGCACAGTAACCTGTAGTAAACCTGCAATTATATGTCAGGACACCACGATGTATATATGGGAGGTGAGAGTTACAATAAGAGAAAATGTGATCATCAGCCATCACCGGGTAACGAGCCCGGGACCGGGTTGTTAACACATACTTCCATATATATATATATATATATATATAATATATATATAGGAAGAGCCAGTTACAATAAGATATATGATAATAAAAACCCACTCTAATAGACAGAGTTTACTTCCACAACAGTTTCGATGCCCACTGGCATCCTCTTCGGGTGGATACAGAAAAACGTTTTTCTGTATCCACCCGAAGAGGATGCCAGTGGGCATCGAGACTGTTGTGAAAATAAACTCTGTCTATTAGAGTGGGTTTTTATTATCATATTTTGATCTTCACGTAGAGAAAAGTGAAGTTTTTGGCATTTACAATAAGATAAACTGCCGATTAGCTTACCCGGATCAAATAATAAACACCAAGCGACTGTCCTAACTGGGCTCGAAAGGAAGATCAGTTGGGTATGCTGCGTATCGAACCCTTGCCTCGCTCAATACTAATGCAAATTAATCTATAATTGAGGATACCCACAATGAAACATTTTATAAAAAATGTAATGATTTGAAAATGTATTATCACTTCCACACCAAGGCGACCTATATTAACAATAACCTAAAGTCTCTTTGCCAACAGGAAGGAGTGCATTTTGCGAATTTTTGGAACAGTTTTTACGGCAGGAGGGACTTGTTCCTCGAAGATGGACTTGATCTTAATGACGTTGGAGCTGCGCGTTTAGGAAGACTATTTCATAATACTGTCTCTTCTTTTCAGCTGCCGTAACTCGAATGGTCCCAGCGTAAATTCCACAAATTTCCCCTGCGCTCGCGAAGGTGTCGCAGTTACAAACAATTTGAAGGTTCTATCCTTCTTAACAGGTATACTTATTCGAATTATTTATCCAACGAAACGATTTCTACGAAATAGCCACGAAGGAGAAAATAATAAACAGCATGCAAGTAGCCTAACCGTGTCAATAGGAAGATTAGTTGGGTGTGCTACGCATCGTCTGAGAGCATCGGGTCTCGACCCTGGACCGCAGGCAATTCTTTAAAATTTTACTCATTCTAAAACCCTACCTGTAGAACTTTTTATAATTTTTTAAGTTATCACATGCAGGGAAACAAGCGTGTAATAAAATTTCACTTTCAAAGAACACCTTCATCGCATAATAAAATTCACTGTCTAAATGACGTCATCAGGAAGGAAGATTAGCTGGGTTTGCTACGCATCGTCTGCCGTAACGGGTCTCGATCCCTGGGCAAATATCCTTTCACTTCGTTTTATTACGACTTTTTATAAATTATAACTCTTGCACTGACTGAAACGATATATATATACACCGCCCGGCATTCCGTTTACATCAGAAACTAGTTTCCCAGTCAGCATTAATTATGGCTTTTTTATAAATTATTTAACACTGGCATTGAATGAAACGATATATACATAGCCCGAGTCACAAATTAA
Organism: Bathynomus jamesi; assembly: GCA_023014485.1. NCBI lineage: Eukaryota > Metazoa > Arthropoda > Malacostraca > Isopoda > Cirolanidae > Bathynomus > Bathynomus jamesi. The sequence continues at coordinate 775,248 of JAJOZX010001507.1, read as the reverse complement.
TTTATTTACTTACATTTCAGTGTCCACTTTATCGGCTTTCTTTCTCTCCGTCACAAATTTCTGCAATGTTTTGCGTTGAAAGTCGGGCGTTTCAGTCAGTCGGTCCGAAAAGGTGGAGTGTAGCCCCTGCATAGAGGTCTCCTTCTTCAAACAATTGCGGGGAGCAGTAAAGCTGTTGTGAATGATTCATGGCGATATATTTATGTAGTTACTCGTTGATAAATACAACTGTTGTGGCTTCCAGATGAAAATGCCCCCTTTCATATACGCAGTCCTAATTGTAACCACCCCCCATAGCCGAATCGCGAGTTTCCTATTGGCCGTCGGTGAAATTTTGGTCGGCAATAACGTATAAGCGTGACTGCCCACCAACCACAGGTCCTGGGCTCGTTCTCAAGCTCTGCCCATTGGAATATAATTGGAAGAGCCGACAATTCTGGAGGCATGTCAAATATAACTTATCCATTCCATAGATTTCTTTCAGAAAAATGAAACAGATTCATAGAGAGAGAGAGAGAGAGAGAGAGAGAGAGAGAGAGAGAAAGATATATATATAAATATATATATATATATATAGAGAGAGAGAGAGAGAGAGCGTGAGAGAGAGAGGGAGAGAAATTTTGTTTGGAAAAAAAAATGTTTTTCCGAGGTGTCAAGCAAACTGAGCAGGAGCCGATCTGTCGCAATCTAAATTCTATCGAACCGTTGCGTCCTTCTAGTGCCAAAAACAATATTATTTATCATTTGTTTTATTATATATATATATATATATATGAAATTGTTTAGCGACTCTTACAATCACCTAAAACTGGGAAATAATTTTTGAAAAATTATTTGTCTGAGACGGAAGGACGATGGTGCGTTTGGCCCTATAATAAACATTCAATTTAACTACCTTACCTGTGATAATATATATATATATTATATATATATATATATGTAGGATTTTACAATCACGTAGAACTGGGAAATAATTTGTAAAAAATTAATTGGCCGAAATGGAAGTGCGATGGGGAGTTTGCCGTATGGTAAACATCCAATTTTACTACCTTATCTATATCTCCGTCGGAATAATTAGGAAAGGAAATCTGAAGGAGTTTAGTGGCGTCTCTCTCTCTCTCTCTCTCTCTCTCTCTCTCTCTCTCTCTCTCTCTCATAAAAAATATAGAAGGTATATAGAAAGGAATGATATAAGTAAATAGACATTTTCGGCAATTTTAATTAAAATGTGTATTGCTTAATATAAAATTTTTCCTGTAGTTATTAAAACTGTATACACACACACACACACACACACACACACACACACACACACACACACACACATATATATATATATATATATATATATATATATATAAGTGTGGTATATTATATTGGTTGTATTTTCAGCCAATTGTTTTTCATTCAAAGTCCCACCTAGGTGGTTAGCATCTCGCTGACTATGAATCCATCGGTTCCGTGCTCGAGACCCGGCGACTGCAGCCTGCGCGCGGTAAACGATCATCCTTCTGCACAATTGATTGGTAGATAAATGGGTACCCTGGGTGACCAAGTGGTTAAGACGCTGGGCTGATGGTGGTCCGGATTCCCCGTTAAACTGTAGGTCTAATGTGGAGTGAAAAGCTTGACCTTCGTCAGAATGAAAAATTCGGGCATTTTTTGTCTTTCTTGGAATAAAAAGAAATGCTGATTTTGAAGATATTTTTTTTTAAGAGATGAATGAAAAAAGTAAATAGGCACTTTCGGTTTGGCTTTAGAGTAAATGGACGATATTCAGGTCTCTCGAGTTATAGGTAAATTAAATATTAATCGTATAGATTATGTTTTTCGAATAATGTGCAATATAAAGAGTCTTGTGTATTTCTTTTATTATTAGATACGTAGCACACCCAGCTAATCTTCCTTTTGACCCCTGTTAGGATAGTTGCATGCCGTTTATTATTTGACCCACGTACCCTATCCTGCATTTTTCACTTATTGTTAATTAAATAAATAAATAAATAATGTGTTTTAAATAGTTCGGGCAATTTAAGGAGAAACTTTCTCTTGCCTTTAATAAATAAGTAATTAAAATAAATGGTGTAGCCAGGTAGCCCTGCATATAATTAAATTATATAGGAGTCTCTGGAAACTCATCTATAAATAAATAATTAAAATGGTGGTATCTGCCAACTCTCCTTATGGAAATAAGTAAATAAATATGTGGTAACTGCTACCTCCAGACCCTCTATATATCAGATGCTGGGCCCCTGGAAGCTCACTCTGCGACGGACTCGGGTGGTATAAAGAACTCTCTCCTCTCTCCTTCTTAGGTTAAGGCTTAGGTTAGGTTTTCCTCTCGGGAGTGAGGCCGTCCCAACTTCTCTCCCAAAGAGGTCAGGTGGACTCCCACAATTTTTTGGCACCTTGGGATTGGCACTGGGGAGGTGGTCTTGCAACAACGGGGAGGGGGTTGGCACTGGGGTTGGCACTGGTACTCATTGCAACGCAACATTTGCAATTGCATTGCACTCGTCCATTTTGCGGTCATACTACTAAACTCAAGCCTTGATTTTTTATAATACATAGCCCTAATAATATACAATTTTCTGAGATCAACTTTCCCTTGTCACACGCGTTCTTAAATTCTTTACACAGTGGAAGAACTTACAGCAATCCTATGGTCCTCTTGAGGTTGCACATATTTCTTGAGCCTCCTTAACCCATTAGCGCCGAAAGGGCTTTGCCGAGACTGAATAAAATCGTCTGGCGTTAGCCAGAACAAAATCAGAACAAAATCAGTCTCTTCATATATATATATATATTATATATATATATATATATATATATAGTGTGTGGTATTTTATATTGGTTTTATATTCTCTCTCTCTTTCTCTCTCTCTCTCACTCAATATATACACTATATATTAGGGTGGAGCGAAAAATACGTTTTTTCTAGTATGAAGTTCTAATAGTGATTAAAAGTTGCATTTAGTGGACGATATATACCTGCCAAAATATGAGTTCATTCGTTTAATATTTTCAGCTGCCACCAGGGGGCTAAAGTTAACACAATTTTGGGTAAAAAGGAAAAAAATGCTTCTATTTTAGGTTTATCAAACTATTATAACATTTTATCTTAGAATTTTCTAATAGGTTGATTAAGATTCGTAAATGATAAGAATTCGTTTTGTATAAATGCCTTTTCATATGCGTAATATCTTCAGCTGCCACAAGAGGGCTGAAGTTAACTTAAAAATGACAATTAAGTATGATTCTGTATTTACTTGAAAAAGGGAACAGTAATAAATTAGGATGTCTCTCCTCCTTTATACTGGCTTGAGACAGTTAAGAAACGTTATTTCGTGCCTTAGCGGAGTTACCACCCTTTCCCCAACCAACCTCCCTCTAGAAAGGGTTCTTGCTGAAGACTATTTAGTAATTTGCTTTTGTGTCAAATTTTGGCTGTTTTTTCCTTGATTCTAATGTAGCACGAATCCAACCGTCTCTGTTTGTAGGTCCGCAGACTGATCCAGCAGCGTCTGTAACGAGCTTGACGCATCTCTCTACGGCTTGTGTATGACATGGAAACTGAAATAATTCTGAATGAAGAGTAGTACCATGTTTGATGCATGATTCAATATCATCAAGAGAAACTCCTTTGGTTATCGGTGGTTCTGCTATCTGAAAATCTTGCCACATAATGAGATCTGTATAGTCTTTGGCATAAAAATTTATTTCTGGCACCTTAAAATACCTGATAACATCTGTTTCTTGAATGCATGCCCTTGCTTTTATGATACGCCTAAATCCCAACTGACGCACATGCTCCCTTTCATCAGCTATCATTGCAATGAGAATGTTTTCTTGATTTGCGTAATATGCATTTCGCTGAATGACTGAGTCATGTACTCTCCTAAGCTCTTCACGGAGATACCGGCTTCTTGCAATCATATGCCACATATGTTTAGCACCATATGGCATAATGGTTTACGCTTTATCTGAAACCATATTGGTGCGTATACCCTAACAGTGAAAGTAGCTAATTCTTGTAAATTGCCTGAAGGATTCTCTGTGCTTGCATATAACCGCAGAGTCCTGTTTGCTGTGGTGAGCCACCTTGAATGTGATATATTGCCTGGACTCTTATGACTAAGACTCTTTGAGAATGTTCCACTTGATATAGCCTTGTGAATTTCAAGAAGGTTTTTGGTCAGTACTTATGTCATCTACATCAACTTCACACATGTCCTCTTGAATTTCAATGGGTTTGAAGTTAACTATGGGAAGCTTTTCACAGTCTGAAAGTGCTCGGCCAATTTCTCCTGAAAATGCTCTTGGTCCAGTAGTGGTACCATCCAAGTGATGAAACAGATGGCGCAATGGAAGTTCATTAAGGTGTAAAAGGCATATCAGCCACTGCAATGGCTTATTAAAGGCTTCTTCCAGTAATCTTATTGTGCCTCCAATACTACCAGTGTTAACCACTGTCGAATCACAGCCAACTGCAACGATGTTCCCTATATCAACATTCCTTTCTTTCAAGCAATTCACTAGCGCTGTGCAAATGTATTTAGCTTTGCCACTGGAAGGTGTCACATGTGCAAAGTACAGAGAGTGTGGTTCAGATATTATGCTGATATGCTCTTCGCGTTTGGTTCTTTGGTGGTTAGAGCCATCACTCTCCTGGACTTGAATCATTGTTTTATCCTTTCTGCCATCAAAGTATAATCCCCGCATGGTTTTTGGCTCTCCTATCTGTTGTAGTTCCTTTCTCTGTTTTTGTCTTTCACGTCTTAGCTTACGTCTGTCTATAATATTCCCTTTGTCTTCGGGAGTAACAATTTTAACATCTGCCAATACTGCAGAAGCAATAGCAGCCCCAGCTCTGTCCGACATTTTAAATCTATCACAAGTAATTGCTAATGAAGGCAGTGGCTCACGCATCTGTTGTTCTGATATTACATATTGAGTCGAGGTTGTATCTTCCTCATTATCTTCAGATATCTCTTCTAGTTGTTGAAGTTCACTTGTCTCTGTTTCGATTTGTAAGTTGGACGTATTGGTTATAGCAGCACTAGTTGTTTGTGAGGATTCCAGACGTGCTTTTTCCATTTCCTTTCGATGTTCTCTTGCTTGTAATCGTCTTGTGTGTGCTATGTCAATGCTTCCTATCACCATTATTCTGCGTGTTCGTTGGTCATTTAAAAAATCCTGCTCTTTTGGAGGGACTTTCTTACTCTTTTCACATGAGCATCTCCTAAACTCCTTACATTTGCAGGTGCAGATGTCAAACAAAGTGCATTTTGAAGAGTTTTCAAATTCTTGAAGCTGATTTTTGTACTTAGGCTGATCCTTGCGTGACTTGTATGGCTTTAATAAGGACCTGTATTTATCATGGTACACTCGCATCATCTGTAAAACGCGTGTATGTGAAACTATTGGCAAAGAGGCCTTCTTTCCAAATATTTTCTACCTTTTTGGAAACTGCCTCTGCTATTTCAGAAAATGAAGGCTCCTTGTTATTCATCTGCTCCTTCACTAAATGTTTTGTGAACAGGTAATCTTTCATAATGCAGTTATAAGTTGGTAGTTGCATATCACTCATCTCACAAGGTACTTCAAATATGGCACACTTCATAGTTCTCTAGTGAAATGTTTATATTTAGTATTTGATGCCATAATATTTTAAGAAAAATTCACAATCACAAAATATCCTGTAATCAAACCATTATATAATTAATATATATAATTATATTTTATAAGTATATATATTTATATATTATATAAATAATATAATTATATAAATAAACAAAATTATATAATACATCATAACAAGCATTTTATAATAAAATCAATATTATCTCTATATAAATCACTTTAAAATAAAGTTTTATAATATTCCGATCATATTAAAAAACTCTCCGATCAACTGAGCAACTAGGCCTACTACCTAAGAAGACAAGTGTTAACACACTATTCTAATGACTCACAGAAAGAAATTCCTTCACACCAAAACCCTCCCCCACAACCCTCCCCAAACCCTCCCCACAACATTCAGTGTAGTCTCAACATGACTCAGTTACTCTAAATTGTGTTAACTTCAGCTCTCTTGTGGCAGCTGAAGATATTAAGCATATGAAAAGGCATTTTTTGTGTAAAAAGGAAAAAAATGCTTCTATTTTAGGTTTGTCAAACTATTATAAACTTTTATCTTAGAATTATCTAATAGTTTGATTAAGATTCTTAAATGAATTCCTATCATTTAAGAATCTTAATCAAACTATTAGATAATTCTAAGATAAAAGTTTATAATAGTTTGACAAACCTAAAATAGAAGCATTTTTTTCCTTTTTACACAAAATTGTGTTAACTTTAGCCCCCTGGTGGCAGCTGAAAATTTTAAACAAATGAACTCATATTTTGGCAGGCATATTTCGTCCACTAAATGCAACGTTTAATCACTATTAGAACTTCATACTAGAAAAAAAGTATTTTTCGCTCCACCCTACTATATATACTGTTATACAGGGTGGTGTATCGGGACCAAAAAAAGTAACACGATACGATACTCGAGACATTGGCAAAAATGTATCTCGTTATGATACTAGATATATGAATAATATATGTACCGCAATACGATATATATATAATATATATATATATATATATATATATATATATAATATATATAAATATACACAGGGTGTCCCATAAGTCCGGCATCATAGGAGAAATTCATATTTTTCTATTTCTACAAACCATAATTCATATTTTTCTTATCCTCGGGATGCCAATTTCCCGTCCACCATTCTTTTCAGTGACGAGGCTGTTTTTTATGAAAATGGTGAGGTAAATCGACAGAACACCCGCTACTGGTCTCAAAACAACCCTCACTGGTATACCTCTTCAAAGGAACAAGGTGCATCTCGGGTGATGGTATGGTGTGGCATTTGGAAGGATCGCATTATAGACTCCCTCTTTTTCGATGAACATGTCACTTGAGGCACCTACCTACGTATGCTCAAGGAAGAAGCATTTCCCAGTGTCTTGAACGAAGAAGGAAATTTCCCAACATGGTTCCAACAAGACGGCGCTCCTGCACATTACAGCACCCAAGTAAGGGAATACCTGTACCAACAATTCCCTGGTTATTGGATAAGACGTCGAGGGCCTGTGGAATGGCGAGCTAGAAGCCCGGATCTCACGCCACTAGATTTTTATCTCTGGGGCCACTTGAAAGCGCTGGTATACGCAGAGAAAATTAGGAGTGTTGAACATTTGTGGCAGCGCATTATTGGGGCATGTAACACCATTACTCCTGACATCATTCACCGTGTGCTTGCTGACTGGGTATCACGTCTGAATTTGTGTATTGAAAACAATGGTGGACATATTGTGCACGTTCTGTAAATAAAAGCTTTTGTTTTGCCTTTTTTTATTATATTTCCTATGATGCCGGACTTATGGGACACCCTGTATATGTATGTGTGTGTGTATATATATATCATATATGACATATTATGAAACAACTGAATTACTTTCTTTTTATTGAATTTTACAAACAGTGACTTCTCAAACAATTCTTCAGACATTCTGTTTCTCTTTGAAGGAAAGATTCCAGCTATGCTAATAAGTCTCTCAATCGGAACGCTTGATGGCAGTGTAGTTTTGTATTTTATGAACAGTTTTTTTATCAAAGGATACAGGTGTAATTGCTGAATGTCTGGTAAATTATTCGCTAAATAATTAGATAATTCTTGACGAGGTTTGTTCTTAGTCTCACAAATTTTTCGTTTCTTAAAACTAATGAACTTGTCCTCTTCCTCACTGCTTGTTTCATTGCTTTGTGATGTAGATAGTTTTTTCATTTCAGTCTCCGAGCAAGCCTTGGCCTCAGACTCTCGTTCTCCCTGCAACCATCTGCAAGCAAAGTGCATATCAATATGTTTATATTGATAGTGCTAAAAAATTTTATATCTTTATACCTTATATCTTTATATCGTTATACCTTAGTTTGAACTTGGGGTGAACAGCAGCAGCCAGAGTGTAACTTCGACGTTGTCGTTCAACAAAATTGAAGCGTTTATCTAATCTATTCAAAACAGCCGTAACCAATGTTCCTACATGTTTTAGGTCTTCTGACACGATGAAAGAATTGAGCTTTGATCGCATGGTTTCGATTGTTGGAAGAAAATATGCCATGTACATTAGGGTTATGAATTTTTAATTTTTTGTCATAAATATTGTTTCCTGTATCATCAATCGATGAACGTTTGCTTGAAAACAATAAAAAAGGGCCTAATTCTTCAGAATTAAAAACAATGTCACCCCGAAAGCAAATATAGTATATTAGTATATTCGAGACAGCTGCATTGCACCATTCTAGATTGGTTACCTGATGATTATCATAAATTGTCCAATATCTTGCAACAATACCGAAAAGCACTACATACTCTGGAAAATCACTGGAACAGAGACCCATCTGCAATAGCTATACCAAGGAGCAACCAATATTTATTATTTTATTAATTTTTTATTTTTTATTTTGGGGTGAAGTTTTTTCAAAATATATCGAAAGAACTGTTATTTTCATTGTCAGGGGGCAAACGTTCATCGATTTATGATACAGGAACATGAGGTTATAAAAATGTCATAACCCTAATGTACATATTGTACACTTTGGTCTGAATTTTAATGATATATGAATTTCTTCAAGTTTTTGAGCAATTGCATTATGTGTATGGGACTCTTGCATTCGGCTACAAGCTAAAACTGCAGCCATTGGAGTTAGGTTTGGCAATATCCAATGCGCCGTAACCCCAAAGAACGATTGAAAGTAGACCACAGATCAGCAGTATTGCAAACCATACTTGTTTCCATTAATTCTTTAATAACTTCTGAATTTAGTTTCTCATACTCTTCTCTAATACGCTTACTAAATGTCGTTCTTGAGGGAATCTGAAACATATTACTAATAATAATAATATATATATATATATATATATATATATATATATATATATATATATATATATATATATATATTCCCCCTCTTAAATTTAGCATAAAAAAGTGAATGAGAAGATATACTTTTAAGATAAACTTCAATTTAGGGTAGTTACACTGTAACCAAGAACAATTCATGTCATCATTAGGCTTCGGCTTTGTATGCATTATAAAATGGCGGAATATGCATGCAAATGCCTAAAATGTGCATTTTCATATGCAGATATGCAATATGCAAAAATCAGAAGCCTAGTGATCAATTATATAGCTAATATTTATTATATGACAATTCACAAATTATACGTTATATAAACTGCATTAATATGTAATTATATATAGTTAATAATTATACATAAATTATATAATCTAATAATAATATGGTTATACGTTACTTTGCACTGTTCACGTCCTGCTACTCCAAAATCTATAAAATATGTGTTCTCCAGCAAATGAAAATACTGTCAGGTTTGAAACATAAAATAAGTAAGTTTCTCATCAAATGTCGCATGCATAATTCGTTTCCGAAAGAAATCTGATGCCATTACACTAGGCCCCTTATCTGTAGATTGTTTTTGCATTGATACTGTGCTATTCTCCTTGAGTTTAATTAAGCTAGCAGGATACACCCGCTGAAATGCAGAAACGAATAAAATATTATATTATCTATCTACCTATATTATTTATATATATAATTAGGCTGACCATACGTACCGTTTTGAACGGGACAGTACCGTTTTTTTTATGGGTTCTGTATGGGTTCTGTCACTGAAGAATAATTGTAAGCTCAATATGGTTATGTACTTACTTTTTCATGAATACAGAATATTACATAACCCCCCCGTCCCTTTTTTGCCATCCCAATGTCCCGTTTTTGTCTCAAGGAAATATGGTCAGCCTATATATAATATATGTTATAATGTTATAATGATATAATGTTTCAGACCAACAAAGACCCTAGGATCCACTCATGGCTGGTCTACCTATTGTGGTTGTAGTTGCGTATTGCTCATGTCCTCCGTGGTGGCGGAGGGGACCTACAATTTTACGTTGGTTCCGAACCACAAAACTATACCCAATCTATCAACATGTAAATGTTGATAGATTATACGTTACTTGAATCAGCCAGACTCCTTACTGAGCGGACGCATTCCCGGGCTCTCTGATATTGTTTCTACTTTTGGATATTGCCGATTAATTTACTTTTGGAAAGTTCTGAATTTCATATACTTGCCTTTATATTCACACTGTTGTAGTTAAGTAACTGAATATTAGTGGTTTTTAGCGATTTAGAAGTTTTTATAGCGTGCCGGCTTAATTTAACTTAAACTTTTGACGGTTATAAACGTTAACTACTTTAACTTGCGCGATGCAGTCGCAAAAAGCGTCGTGTGCTAGGTGTGGGATTAATCGGTGGTATACGGATTTTAAGGATTACAATTGCGGTCCTATGGCGATTACCGGGAGATCGGTTTGTTTCTTTTGTGATTTAAGGGAAGAGATAGTTGATATAAAACGTAGTGTACGTGAGGTGACGGAAAGACTTGCAACGCTTGATGAGGGGAGGGGTAGGGTTACAGTTGACGAAGGCCGAACCTATACTAACGTTGAAGACGTTAGTAATTTGAAGGGTGAGGTGAGGAACATAGTTTCTAGTATAGGTAGCTTATCGGGAAGGTTATACAGATTTGAGGAAGGGGTTAAGGTTGGTCCGAGATTAGTAGACGGGGAGAGATTTAGAGAAGTTAAGGGTGGAGCAAAGCCACGTACCTTAGGTGATAGGAATCCCCCCCTATCGAGGTTTAGAACCCTTTCGCCAGTTGGATAGTAGGGTGCATCGAAAAAATCAATTTTTATAATTTAATGAATGGCGGGTGCGCAAAACATGTGAATGATCTCTACGAACCTATATTCTAAGTTTCATTAGCCTACGACATGGGTAAGTTCCTGCGAGATGACTTTGAAATTATGAAACAAAAAATCGCTGAAAAAGGGGAATATTTTTCAGTTATCCTCCCGTTTTTAGCGAATAGCAAAATAAATTTGGCATATATTGATGTTTTGCCTAAATGGAAACTTTTTCGTAATTAAATTATCTTTAAAATGAAATGTTTACTTGTGTGGTGTAACATTTAGCCATTTTTTTCCAATAAAAAATCAGAAAAAAATGTTGCCCAGAGCTTACCACGAGGAGGTAGTTACACATTAAGCTCCACCCTCCCTCCCTCCTTCTTATAGTAACTAACTAAATTGCATAATCTTTCTTTGTGTTAAATGATGGCATTATATCTCTTGATTTTAAAGTTGCTTTAATGAAGCCATCTCTTTGGGTATATCCAGAAACGTTTTTAGAGGCCTCTGTCACCAGCTTAATATGACGTTCTACATTTTGTGAATGGCATGGGAAACGAATGTAGTCAAACTTTGAAAAATCCTTGGAGTGAACCATTGATTCTAAGTCACTCGTTTTAATTTGTCTGGTGATAGGTGGTTCGGTCTTCTGTATATTACGCCAGTCAATCAAATCAATATAATCATTGGCTTGAAAGTTTATCATAGAGATCTTGCATGTTATGATCATTTTGATTTCTCGCTGAAAGCACTCTTCTAATTCCTAGTTCTCTTCCATGAGCTCGTTCATCGCCCATCATTGCCAGAAGTATATTTTCTGGATGGGCAAAGTACCCATTGCGTTGGATAACATCCTCGATTATTTTTCGTTGACTTGCCGGAAGATAGCTTGACAGCGTTATCATTCTGTAAATATGCTGAGGTCCGTTAATGCATGATGGGAAACATTTAATATAGAACCACATTGGACAATATACTTTAATTACGAATGTTGCCAATGTTTGAAGATTCGGAGAAGGAATTTCTGTTCCAATATACGGACGTAGAATTCTTTCGGCAGTAGTTAGCCAGCGTGCATGCGATACTGGACCAAGTCGACGATTTGCTAGTTCGTCTGGACAATAACCGTTTGAAACTGCTATACTGAGATCGTACAACAATCTTTGGTCTGTGCTTAAATCATCGCACCTTTCTATATTTGGAAGTGCAGGTAGATCAATAGGCTCAAAATAGCAAACTGGAAGTGATTCGCATGTTTCTATCGCTTTGCCAATAAATCCGGAATAACTTCTCGGACCTGATGATAAGCCATCAATGTGCGTAAACAAATGGCGAAGTAAAAGTTCATTACAATGGAAAAGGCAAATGAACCAATGTAAAGGTCTTCCTAGGCTTACCTCAAGATGTTTTATTACACCTCCCTTTATTCCAGTGTTTACCTTTGTTCCATCACATCCAATACATAGCAAAGCGTCAGTACTAATTTCTCGATCAATTAAAAAGTTCAAAATTCCTTTGTGTATGCTATCTGAATCTCCTGAAATAGGAGAAATGTGACTCAAGTATTTGGAATTCGGTTCCTGTAATAAAACTATATGTTCTTCGGAAGTCATTCTCGGGTAAAATTTATTCTCTTTTTTTTTCTTGAACTAAAGTACTATCTTTTCTACCATCAAAGTAAAGACCTTCGAGAAATCCAATCTGTTCACCATGTAGGCTGCTTCTACACTTTTCTCTTTCTCTCCTCACTTTCGATTTATCAATTACGCTAGACATATTTTCCTTTCTCACAATTCCACAATCTTGCAACACTGCTGTTGCAAAAGCTGCTGCTGATCTGTCCGATATATTATATCTATCTGCCTCTCTAACTAAGCTAGGCAAAGACGTTCTCTTTTGAGACGAAAGTCTATCTTTTTGTGGTATGATTGTAGAACAGCAAGATTCTTCCTTTTGCCGATTCTTTTTTACGTGTGGAACATCATCTCTGCGATCGGTATTACTGTTTTCCCTCATCAACTATTCATTCTTTCTTTTAGCATTTTCCATCAAGCGTCTAGTTTTATCCATGTCCACTCCCCCAATAGCCATGTTTCTTTTAGTTCTTTGATCCGCAAGAAACTTTCTTTCTTCTACGGGTACCGTCTTGCCTTTTTCACAACTGCAATTGTTCAGATCTTTGCATTTACACGTACAAATATCAAATAACATTTCCTTTGCCTCAGTTTTAAACTTTTCTAGTTTTTCTACATATAGTTTTGTGTTCTGTGATTTATTTAGCAGCTGATATTTATTTTTATAGTCAATGATTTTTTGCTCAATTCTTCTTGATGATATCACAGGCAAAGAAGCTTTACTCCAAATTGATACAATTTCATTGCTGGTATCCTTTATAACCTGTTTATTATCGTTATTAGATTCCTTTAAAAAAAAAAAAATGTTTCATTACATCAGCTTGAGTTGGCAACAAATATGTTTTCAAGGTACACGGTTCTCCGAACACTTTAACATGACTTTGTTCTTGTTTTTCTTTTTTCGTTACTGACCTTGTGGTCTTAGAAGGCGTCATATTATTTAGTTGAAAATAATATTATAGTAATTTAAGTATACAATAGTTCAATACTCGAATATTACGTGAATAATAAGATCACAATGCTCACACTTTTGAAACACGTCCGTACAAAGCAAATGCTGTTGGCCGACTGCAGCATGGCTCCATTGTGATACGATGACTCAGCAATCAGCATTGCTGAGACATAACATATGCAAAACCAAATGTATAATTGTATGCCTATTGCGATAAATAACTATGAATTGTTATTCATAGTTTATTTTTCAACTTTAAATTAAAGAGATATAATGCCATCATTTAACACAAAGAGAGATTATGCAATTTAGTTAGCTACTATAAGAAGGAGGGAGGGAGGGTGGAGCTTAATGTGTAACTACCTCCTCGTGGTAAGCTCTGGGCAACATTTTTTTCTGATTTTTTATTGGAAAAAAGTGGCTAAATGCTACACCACACAAGTAAACATTTCATTTTAAAGATAATTTAATTACGAAAAAGTTTCTATTTAGGAAAAACATCAATATATGCCAAATTTATTTTGCTATTCGCTGAAAACGGGAGGATAACTGAAAAATATTCCACTTTTTCAGCGATTTTTTGTTTCATAATTTCAAAGTCATCTCGCAGGAACTTACCCATGTCGTAGGCTAATGAAACTTAGAATATAGGTTCGTTGAGATCATTCACATGTTTTGCGCACCCGCCATTCATTAAATTATAAAAATTGATTTTTTTGATGCACCCTATTGGATAGGGATGTGAAAGAGGGGGAAGCTATTTTGGTATTTTTTTACAAGAGTACATTACAGGCTTTAGAGGAATTTTGGAATTTTAGGTTAGGTTAGGTTAGGTTACAGTATATGATATATTAAAACTGTTTTTCTGATGTTTTTTGATGTTTGAACGAAATTAACCTTCTTTCAAACCGCATCAAAAACCATCACAAAAACATAGTTTTGATTTACAAAGCCTGTAATGTACACTTGTAAATATTTACCACTATTTTAATTGGGGACTCCTTAGTTTGTCATATGAATAAGGAGTTCGTTGAACGGAATCCAACCAAGAGGAGGAGGGTCTGTCTACCAGGGGCCAGGGTTGGCAGAATTAGGGACGAAGTGGATAGGATTGACGTTGCGTCCCGTCACTCGATGTTGGTGACGATGGTAGGAGGTCTTTAGTTCTAGGTATTATTCCTAGGCGCGGTTTGGGTCTTAGGATTATATCAAAAACAATATTTTTGAATACTAAATTAGAAAAGATTTGTGCTCAGGAAAATGTACCCTTCGTAAAGCTGTGGTCAGAATTTAGTGATCCTAGCCTTTTTATAAAAGATGGGGTGCATTTCAATGAAATAGGGAATACTAGGCTAAGTAGGTTAATCGATGAGAACGTTCGAAAGCTGTATAAGTCCAAACCCTCTTTAAACGTTGTGGGTCCGGGAAACTCCGGCCCGACGTGAAAAATAATTTAAAACGCCGATCCGTGGTAAAACAACTTAAACGTCTTTCATTGTAACGCGCGTAGTATTAGAAATAAATTGAATGAATTTAAGGCGATAATTTATTTCGGGAACTACGATATAGTTGCTATAACCGAAACGTGGTTAAATACGGTGACTCGGGCCTTGTTGGGGAAACTTGATATAGCGGGCTTTAAACTTTTTACTAATGATAGGTTACATAGGATTGGTGGCGGCGTTTAGCTGTACATTCGTAATTCCCTTAGTGCTATCGAGGTTAAGATAGATTTTCCGGCACGAATTAATGCGATATGCGTTGAAGTTAGGGCGCGTAGTATTAGCTTTACCGATACTAGATTTTACTCACTTCTTGGTAACTTTATTTTATAATCGGGATAGTATAATTGTCGGTGATTTTAACTGCACTAATGTTAATTAAGAGACTTTTACTGGTAATGATGAGGGTTTGAGACTGATTGAATTCATGGAAGATAATTTTTTACGACAGATGGTTACCGAACCAACGCGCGGTGACAATATCTTAGACGTGGTGAAGACGAACGACGATAATATAATCGAAGATTTAGAAGTAGGTGAGAGTTTGGGATGTAGTGATCACCAAATTATTAGGTTTAAGCTACAGATAGAAAACAGTAAAGATAGTAACGTAATTGAAGTCTCCGATTTTCCTAGGGCTAATTTTGATAGTTTTGCGGATAGGATGAGAGTAGTGGACTGAGATAATTTATTTATGGGTAATGACAAATTTTCATTGGGAGGCGTTTAAAGAAAGTTTTTTGAACGTCGAAAGGGAGTTTATTCTTCGTAGGCCCAAGCGCGCTTGAAATCATGGTAGGCCCAAGTGGTGGACTAGGGAAATAGGCGAGTTCATAAACGAGCGTAACAGAGCGTATAGACTTAAGCGCAATGGCACGGTAGCTAATTTTAATAGATATAACGAGCTTAGATGTCAGGTTAAAAGATCGGTTAGGAATGCTAAGCGTAATTTAGAGATGCTTATAGCTGCGGATGGTAAACGTAATCCAAAATGTTTTTTGACTGCGTCAATAATCGTAAGCCGATAAAACATAATATAGGCCCTCTAGTGGACGTTAACGGCACTTTGGCTTCCGACTCTCAGGCGATGGTGGGTATTTTTATAAACTTTTTGCGACACTTTTTACCGTAGAAGACGTAAATAATGTCCCCGACGTGGACAATATCGTTCCATTTAGTAGCGAGACTATTTTGAATGAAATAACTGTTTACGAAGGTGAGATTGCTCATTATATCGATAAGCTAAAAGTGAGCAAGGCTCCAGGCCCTGACGCGCTTTATCCTAGACATTTGAAAGATTTGAAAGACGTTATCGGAGGCCCCTTAACAAAAATTTTTAACAAGTCACTCGAAACGGGGATTATTCCTGAAGACTTCAAATTAGCTAACGTTACTTCTATTTTTTAAAAAAGGCGACCGCACAGTAGCTAGCAATTATGGGCGTATTACCCCTTAACGTCAATTGTCGGTAAACTTTTGGAATCCGAAGTTAGGGATCGTATCATCGATCACTTAGAAAGCGCGATTTGATTAATAGTAGTCAGCATGGGTTTCGACATCATAAATCTTGTATAACTAATTTGTTAGTTTTATAATGAAATAGTGCGCGAATACGATAGCCATAGGGTGGTTGACGTTATTTATTTAGACTTTAAAGAAGCGTTCCATACAGTTCCGCATAGAAGATTAATTGTGAAGGTCAAAGCGCACGGTATACGCGGTCTGTTACCTAACTGGTTAGAGGAATGGTTTCATGCTAGGAAACAGAGGGTCGTTGTTAATGGTTGTGAATCGGGGTGGTTGGATGTAGGTAGCGGTGTCCCACAGGGTTCATTGTTATGCACTTTACTATTCGTAGTCTACATTAACGAAATAGATGTAGGCTTGAACAGTAACGTGTCAAAATTCGCGGACGATACTAAAATAGGCGGTAAAATTGTTAACGTAGACTATGTAAATAAGATTATGGAGTGAACGGATAAGTGGCAGATGCAATTTAACGTAGACAAATGTAAAGTTTTGCATATAGGTTCTCGTAACAATAATTACACGTACACGATGGACAATAGACAGTTAGCGAGCGTTGACGAGGAACTAGATTTAGGCGTACGCGTATCAAAGGATTTAAAAGTTAGGAACCAGTGCCAGAAGTCTTGCGCAAAAGCTAATAGGATGTTAGGTTTCATAGCGCGTAATTTCGAATTTAAATCGAAAAATATTATATTGCCCCTTTATAAGTCCCTAGTCAAGCCTCATTTAGAATATGCCGTTCAGTTCTCTTGCCCGTATTTGCGTGAGGATATTCATAGGTTGGAAAGGGTTCAGCGTCTCGCCGCGAAACTAATTCCGTCATTGCGCAACAGTCTTACGAAGATAGGATTAAAGAGTTAGACTTGTATTCACTAGAAACTAGGAGATTAAGGGGGGAGCTTATTGAAGTTTTCAAAATCGTTAATAAAATCGATAACGTAAATTTTGACAAACTGTCGCTTTCGATAATAGCAGTACTCGTAATAACAGATTTAAGTTGCGTGGCAGACGTTTCACTACTAACATTACAAAAAACTTTACGTTTAAAGTAATTAATAAATGGAATAATCTTCCCGCGTCCGTCGAGAACTCTACCAGCGTTAATATGTTTAAAAACCGTTTAGATAGGCATTTTATAAATATTAACGTTGTTTAAAATAAAAAAAAACAATTAGCAACAGGAACTCTAGGGGTAGTGGTCGAGGATGTGTATGTTAACAATTATTGCCAGCTTGTAACATGTCAGCGTGTGATATGCCAGCAAAGAAAAAACAAAAAAAAAACACGAACTTAGATGTAGCTCGTAGCGTAAACTAACCCACTTTTTGTTATACTCTTCCCACTTTTTTTTTCTTTTCTTTTCCTCTTTACTTGCGTGTCTGTAGTTTGCATAATATGACAGTGTTTGAGTTAAGACTGTGTTCGCATGGTTTGTAAGCTTTCTTATTTTACTTCTTTTCATCTTTCACTCCTTTCCTATTCTCTTCGACTATTTTTCCGACTTGTCGGCAGTGGCCGGCGGATGATGATGGTGAGCCTTTCTTTCTCTTTTTCTGAATGAATGTTAACCCACAAATGATAGGTTTTGCTACTTACTTAACTCCTTATTCTCTTCTTTTAACCCCCTACTCTCTCCTTTCTCTCGGGCTAACCTTAGAGTGGATCTTAGGGTCTTTGTTAGCTTTGCTTCTGTAGATCTGTGGAACACATATTTATAGACGGGCTACTAATTACTTCTACCGGCAAACTATTCCAGCTATTTACTATCCTTTGCGTAAAAAAGATTTGGCAGCTGCTGTCTCAAACCTTTTACTTTTCAACTTTCACCCATTATTTCTAGTTCTATTATATTGTGATATTTCGAAAAAGCTATCTCTATTTACGTTATCGAACCTATTCATAATTTTAAAAATCTGGATTAGATCACCCATTAGCCTCCTAGTCTCGAGTGTAGTCAATTTTAACTCCTTTAGCCTATCCTCGTACGACTTCGACCTAAGCGATGGAATCATCTTAGTTTCTCGTCTTTGAACTCTCGATTTTTTCTCTCTCTTTGCGCAAATGCGGATTCCAAATTTGGACGTGTACTCCAAATGGGGTCCAACTAATGATTTATTAAGAGGAACAATAATATCGTGCGATTTGTACTCAAAATTCCTAGCCATAAAACCTAGCACTTTGATCGCCTTATTGACCGCTGCTGTACTTTGTTTCGCCACTTTAAAATCACCAGTGACGATAACTCCTAAATCTTTTTCCTGTTCTACGCTTGCCAACACCTTCCCTGACATACTATACGCAAAATTACTGTTACGCGAACCTATATGTAAAATTTTGCACTTATTGACGTTAAATCTCATTTGCCATGTGACTGACCAATCAACTATTTTGTTCAGATCTTCCTGGATTTTACCTCTATCTTCATCATTAATTGCCCTACCACCCAACTTCGTGTCATCCGCAAACTTTGAAACTGTACTGACTAGGCCGACATCTAAATCGCTAATATATATAAGAAAAAGCAAGGGGCCCAATACAAAACTCTGAGGAACGCCGCTCGCTACAATAGGCCAAGAAGACTTCGCTCCATCAACGACCACCCTGTGTTTCCTATCTCGCAACCACTCTTCTATTCAATTTATTACTACACCCCTGATTCCATGAGCCTTAGTTTCTTCAATGAGTCTTTTGTGCGGTACGGTGTCAAACGCTTTTTGAAAATGTAAATACCCTACATCAACCGCCGGATGACTATAGTAAACTTCAACCACGCTTTGGAAAAATTCTAAAATATTAGTTAAGCAAGATTTGTTTCGCCTTAAACCGTGCTGCGTATTTCTAATCAAGTTATGCACTTCAAAGTGTTCGACTATACGATCTCTAATTATTTATTCCAGTAGCTTACCTACAACAGACGTTAAACTGATTGGCCTATAATTTCCCGCCGCACCTTTATCGCATTTCTTAAAAATAAGTGTTACATTTGCTAACTTGAAATTATCTGGTACGCACCCCTCAGAAATAGACGCATTAAAAATCTTTGTTAGCGGCAAAACAATGTTTTCTTTTAATTCTTTTAGTTGTACGGGATATATGGAATCCGGCCCCGGTGATTTAGGAATTTTAATCGAGTTAGCTGGTTTAGAGTGACTTACTGAGAGGACAAACTCTACCATATTGTGATCACTGTTGCTTAACGGTTCTATTACTTGAAAATCCGTAATTAGCCTATCATCCGTAGTTATTACTAAATCTAAAATACTGTCCAACCTTGTAGGTTCCCCATCCTTTTGAATAAGAAAGCTATCCTCGAGAAAATTAACTAAACGGTTACCTTTCGCTTCTCCTTGCATTGTATCGTAATTCACATTGGCGCAATTAAAGTCACCCATAACTAAGGCCTGCTTACTACCTATTATTCTCTTTAGTTCACGATATAACGCTTCGTCCGTATCAGCTGTTTGATTAGGGGGCCTATATATAATGGCAACAAGAAGTTTGAAATCGTTCAATTTAAGTTCTGCTATAGTCGAATCTATCGGTTCTGGAATTCTGTGTTTTACTTCTACAACGTTCACAATATTATCTTTGATATACAACATAACACGGCCTCCTCGCCTACCTATTCTGTTTTTAACAAAAAGTCTATAACCTCTAATTTGATACTCCCATACAAAGTCACGTGTTTCAGTGCTAATCCATGCTTCATTTATCGCACTTAAATCATAGTCTTTACAAGGAATTAAAGAAAAAAATTCGTTTATTTTGTTTCGTAGGCTACGAGCATTTAAGGATAGAACCTTCAAATTGTTTGTAATTGCGATACCTTCGTGAGAGCAAGGGAAAGTTGAGGAAATTACGCCGAGACCGTTCGAGTTACGGCAGCCTGAAAAGAAGAGACAGTATTGTGAAATAGCCTTCCTAAACGCGCAGCTCCAACGTCATTAAGATGAAGTCCATCTCCGAGGAACAAGTCCCTTCTGCGGTAGAAGCTGTTCCAAAAATTCGAAAAATGCACTCCGTCCTGTTGGCAAAGAGACTTTAGATTATTGTTGATATATGTCGCCTTACTGTAGAAATCGCTACGTTGGATAATTCGAGGAAGTATACCTGTTAAAACAATCTTATTAGTTTTTTCCTTTAGTCGCTCTAGTAAGTTCGTGTACCTAGCCAGCAGCTCTTCTGATCTAGAATTTAAAACGTTATTAGTACCGACATGAATAACATACGTTGTCCTCAGAGGTTCCATCTGTAAAATAGTCAACACTATTAGTTATATCCTCCACCCTTGCACCAGGGTAGCAGTAACGGCGCCTACGACGAGAGTTTCTCCCAGAAAATTCCTCGAGCTGCCCTCGAACAATGGAATCGCCAACGAGTCTTATTTCCGCCTCATCAGCATCTTCGAAACCTAAAACAGAAAACTTATTGTTTGTTATTGATGGTAGACAAGTCTTAGGCTTTCTCAATGGGGGCTCCATTACGCACTTGAAAGAAGGGTTGGGAACTAGGGGAAGAGAGAGGGCTATTAGTACTATTTATATTATTAGTAGAAACTGGGGCAGGAGCAGTCGTAACTGAAGGCTCAAGGGATTCTAATTTTCCCGTCAGGAGCATCACCCTTTCCACAAGCCTCACTCTCGCCTCCCTCACGTTCTAACTCGTTCTTCAGCACTTCCATGCTTGAGCACCACCTGCAAACTAACTGATCATTATTATTAGCAATTGTAAACGCGTAAGCGGAAAATTTCCCTTCACAGCGACTGCAAGTACTTGACGGGGATGCCATGCTATTAATTAATTAAAAAACGAGCGTTTGGAAATTAATATATTACAGCGTAGGTCTACCGCGTGCTTATTGTGATGTCACCTGCTCAAGCCCGCAAAAATGTTCTTGAAACGTAGAAACAGGTTCCTGTAAAACAAATTTATACTAAATGAATATATACTTAATTAAGCTACCGACGAAGGATCTGCAAAATCAAAGTATTAATAACACTTATCTGTCCGCTATTCGGCCGACTTTTTTCTTTCCTTTTTTCCTTTCTCCCACGGAGGGTGACCACACCCTACTTGATAATCCATTAGCAAGGCAAAATCAACCTTATTAAACCTCGTTTTATAATAGATTCAGAAAACAAACAAGGCAAGCCACGTGCACTGGCCTTAGTTTAATCAAATATAGTAATGAATAAAGTCAATAAATGAAATATATTCGTTAATGAATGATTAGTAACACGAGGTAATTTAGTTAAGAATGCACCAAACACTATTTTTTTTTTAATGACACTTCAACGTAAACCACTTATTCAATTGGTAACATTGGACACTCGATAAAACACGTCTGTTCACAAGGAAAGACTGATCACTTATATATATATATAGCTAAATAGATAGATAGCCAAATATTTTATTCTTCAAACAAATCTTACCTCCATATTTTTTTCAGATTGCTCAGAGATGATTTTCCCCCTTTGATTAACTGTATCTTGGGTAGACACATCTTACATTTGTAGACAACAGACTTTCCCGTTTCAGTTTCATCGCTAACTTTATGGTAAAATTCTGATGCTATTGTACACAAAGACATTGTCTATAAATTAACACAGGTGGAGTAAAATTTAACATGTGACAGTCACAGAAGTACACAACCCCCTCCTCAGACACACAGCCAAACTCTGACTGGAAGCGCTGGATATTGCGACTCTGGGAGTGGGATTGGGGAATGGGGAGGGGAGGGAAAAGATCACTGACTGAGTCTATGATAGTATCGCGTTACTGACACTTATTTGTATCGCATTTTTCGATACGATACAAATAATAAAAAATGTATCGCGATAAAATATAAGATACAGAAAATGTATCGTGATACTACGCCACCCTGTATATATATATATATATATGTTAAGACATGCTTCGTTAACATTAAGAAAAGAATTACACGTTTTTCTCCACTCGCTACTACGTTTCTCAATCTCTTTGTAAACATTTTATATATTTCTTTTGCATGTATTTCGAAGCTTTCGAGGTCTTCAAAAGTTTCAAACGCAGGCAGAAACTACTTTCGAGTGCTTTCTCTACAAGAGGAAGTTCACAATAGAGATAATAATTTAGAAACTGTTATCCAATTTAAAACTTATGAAATTAAAATAGCCAAACTTTTATTTTTAACTTTATACAAATTCATCTTCATGGCTGTTTTACTTACTAGCTTAGATACAAACACACATACACACACACACACACACACACATGTAATGTAACTACTGCCCATAACTAGTAATTTAAAGAGTTAAAACTACTAAAGCTTAGTGTGTAATCAAACTGGCACGTTTTATTTTTATTTACAAGTGTAAGAACAAAAACATTAATGGGTAAATAAATATTTTTTAACTCACCAAGAAATCCACTCATATCATACCAGAAATAGATCAAAGCTTGTTATTCTTCAATGTAGACTGTCTTCATTTCAGAAATTACTAATTTTTTATTGGAATAAAACTGGAATGATTTGAATGCTGATATAAAAAATATTGTGAATGTAAATTCGTTTAAAACCAAGTTGAAATCTCGATTAATAATGGAACACTAATAAAAATCTATGACTAAAAGTACAGTTGCCCGCATATGTAATGTTCCTCGCCTCACAGGCGACTCCGAACATGTGCAAACGCCGCAGTGTCAGTCAAGGTACCTCAACTAGGGGAAGATTGAGTGGAAGGAGGACAACCGAGTTCAAATCTGTGTTCATAAAGATAAACAATTAATACTGGGGGCACTCAATATATTTTGCCCCACCCTTTTTTCTTACGTAAATAATAGGCCATGGGGCTGAAATGTCTTTTCGGCCGTACGTTTCAACTTTCTGCGCTTCACATAACGGGATTTTTCCAGTTTGAACCAACCCCTCCTTGTATAAAACCGCTTTTAAAAGTCCTTGTATAACCGATGGTCGACGCAACTGATTTTGTTTCACGAGAAGATCAAGAACCTTTGAAAAAGAAGACGAAGGTTAATTTATGGAGTTATTTCCATGAGGTTGTGCCTTCACCTACCAAAAATAGTTAGAAAAGTTATCAAAAAGAATTAGACATCTATTCAAA
Organism: Bathynomus jamesi; assembly: GCA_023014485.1. NCBI lineage: Eukaryota > Metazoa > Arthropoda > Malacostraca > Isopoda > Cirolanidae > Bathynomus > Bathynomus jamesi. The sequence goes on along the minus strand of JAJOZX010001507.1, from coordinate 751,688 downwards.
GGAGCCACGAGTCAGTCGCTACCCAGGGTGCCCATTTATCTACCAACCAATTTTTTTATTGTGTAGAAGGATGAACAGCTGGGTTTTGCTGGGCTCCGCCTGACGTCACTGGGCCTCGATCCCGGGGCCGATCGATTCGTAGTCAGCGATGCTGACCACTACACCACGGAGGCGCATATGTATATACTAGGGGCACTCAATATATTTTGCCCACCCTCTTTTCTTAGCTAATTGATAGGCCATGGGGCTGAAATGTCTTTTGGGCCGTGAGTTTGAACTTTCTGCATTTCACATAACCGGATTTTTCCAGTTTGAACCTCCCCTCCTTGTATAAAACAGCTTTTAAACACCCTTGTATAAAACCGATGGTTAATGCAGTTTCGAAAATGGCGTGTGACAGTGATCTGCGTCGTAAACAGACACCTGTTATCGAGTCTACAAAACGTCTACAAAACGTTTACAGAGATGCTGTTGTTGATCGAAGCACAGTTGGACGCTGGTCTAAACGTGTGTGATCATCGGAGAGAGGGAGGATATATTTCTTTATATCCTCTCGATTACATTAGTGACTAATGATGCGGGAAACTCTGAGTAAATGGAAATATTATTTTCTCGAAAACTATGGGCGATAAAATAATTCTGAAACCATATTTGGAATTAGTATCAAACGTTCTATAAGAATCACCAAATAGTTTTCCAGAAATGTTGTACCCTAGCGTAATTTCTCGCCAAATTGGAAAGGTTTTCACTCCACCTCAGACCCACAGTTTAACGTTGAAACCGAATGCTCTTTTAAAAATATAATTAGGATACATTTCTTTATATCCTCTCGATTACATTAGTGACTATTGATGCGGGAAACTCAGAGTAAATGGAAATATTATTTTCTCGAAAACTATGGGTGATAGAAAAATTCTGAAACCATATTTGGAATCAGTATCAAAAGTTCTATAAGAATCACCAATTAGTTTTCCAAAAATGTTGTACCCTAGCGTAATTTCTCGCCGAATTAGAAAGGTTTTCACTCCACCTCAGACCCACAGTTTAACGTTGAAACCGAATGCTCTTTTAAAAATATAATTAGGATATATTTCTTTATATCCTCTCAATTACATTAGTGACTAATGATGCGGGAAACTCTGAGTAAATGGAAATATTATTTTCTCGAAAGCTATGGGTGATAGAAACATTCTGAAACCATATTTGGAATCAGTATCAAACGTTCTATAAGAATGACTAAATAATTTTCAAAGGAGTAATACGAGCATTAAATCTATTAGTGAAAATATAAAGATGCAATTACTCGTCCGGACCCGTTATAGCGGATTGGTACACATCATAGCGCCACCCAGCTACACCGGCAGCCAATCACGACGAACATCTGGTCTTTTGGGGCGGAGCTTGGCGATTGTGCATATAAAAGGGGATATTTTTCAGTTTGGAGTAACAGTAGCTATTTTCGCGTCAGTGAATAATCATTCCCTCCACCATGGACCCGTACGTCTCCCCAGATTTGTATGAAGAAAGTGACACTGCAGCATTAACGGCAATTAATCTTTTTAACGCGATTGACCGTGATGAATTATTTCCAACGCAAACCGTAGAAGATATTTGCAGTGACGCTCCTTACAATCCGACGCAAGGGACTACCATAGAAATGTAAGTGTCTATAATTCAATTTTATATATATGGATGGGTTGTAGTATCTCGTCAAATATTTCATTTAGATACTAGCCGAAAATCGAAATTTTTTATGTCAATAAATGTTATTTGGTCTTACCTCTTATCGCCATTATGCTAAAATCGAAATTTTTTATGGCAATCAATGTTATTCCTCTTAAATGAACCAAAGATATCTTCACATAATGGGGATCTGTCTGTATACTCTGTATATGTTTTAAAAGAATGAACATTATTCCTTTAAGGTCCGATGAGGATTTGACACGTGTTATACAATCTTTTGAAGAATCTCGTGTCATGAATACGGAGGATATACTGAACAGTCAGCAATGTCACACATCCTCCACCATGGACCTGTACGTCTCCCCGGATTTGTATGAAGAAAGTGACACTGCAGCATTAACGACAATTAGTCTTTTTAACGCGATTGACCGTGATGAATTATTTTCAACGCAAACCGTTGAAGATATTTGCAGTGACGCTCCTGACAATCCGACGCAAGGGACTACCATAGAAATGTAAGTGTCTATAATTCGATTTATATATATGGATGGGCTGTTGTATCTCGTAAAATATTTCATTTAGATACTCACCAAAAATCGCAATTTTTTTTATGGCAATCAATGTTATTTGGTTTTACCTCTTATCCCCATTATGCTAAAATCGAAATTTTTTATGGTAATCAATGTTATTCCTCTTAAATGAACCAAAGATATCTTCACATAATGGGGATCTGTTTGTATACTCTGTATATGTTTTAAAAGAATGAACATTATTCCTTTAAGGTCCGATGAGGATTTGACACGTGTTATACAATCTTTTGAAGAATCTCGTGTCATGAATACGGAGGAAATACTGATCAGTCAGCAATGTTACACCGAAATAATGTAAGTGTTTTTCGATCTTTTTGGGGTAAGAAGACAAAATATATTTTCATAAATTTATTAAATGAAAGAAATCAGTACAATAACCAACTACAGAATATATCGTTACAAATATACGAACAAAAACATTATACTGTACAACGAGTACGTACAATTGGAAAACGGATTTTTATCTGTCTGCATACCATTTCATCGTTTCGGCGAGTGTGACACGGGTCAAATAAATTTTAAAAATTTATAAATTCTTTATCACATGACATATGCGTGAGAAATGAGACGCAGTACATTCCGCAAACATTACTAAAATATCCTTGTATACGAAATGGGTTCCATACAACTTCGGGAATATGTAACTGAGCGAGAAATTTTACAATAATAGGGTCACTCCAGGGTTGAGTACCGAGTGAATCAAAATAGTACAGGCGCTGTCTATTTTTAAAATACACAGCGATCCAATGAATCCCTTCATTACCGATGACATCTGTGTTCACAATAAGACTACCGCATTCTCGCGTACTTAGCAAACTCAATGTTTCATAATTCGCAAACACTCCGATAAATTTGGAACATGTGACTCGTTCCATTACTTTCTGAAGTGTATTAGCATCCATTTTAAAAGTCAGTGATAACGCTCCTAAATCTATGTACTTCTATTAGGGCTTGCGATTCGAGATATACCAGTGCACTAATAGGAGCGTCTATAGGCTTGGCGAATTCCAGCCGCACTGAGATGTTTCCGCTCTGCTGTGGGGTTAAATGGGTATTTACGCTAGCAGATAAGTCAGGTGTAATGTCAAACGGATAAAGGTTAAATTGATCAATGAATTCTTCCTGCGTTACCCCATTACCAAGCTCATCACAATCACCTGCAATATGGGTCAGATTACTATAGGCTCTGGCACAAAGAGGTAACACAACGTCTGATGAATAGTCCGTACCCATTGTTCCACCGAAAGCAGTGCCATTAACGTATAGAGTTATATTTTTAAGTCCGAAATTCTCGAATTTAAAGGCACTCTTTTTATATTTTCCATTCACCGAAGCATGGTCCTGCATACCGATTAATATCCTTTTAGGAAGATTTCCAAGGGCAATGTTTTCTATCTGCTTCGATGCCAACCCTGCAGGAACCGTATATAGTTTGATTTGCACTCTGTTAATAGGATATTTCACTGTAGCGTTTAGTAAATTTTTCTCAATTTCTAGTTGTTTTGGTGAACTTAATTTCACTTGCCGTACGCGGAGGTATGTGTCCATAATGTGAACCACAACCGGCTTTGCACCCTCCTCTTGATCAGCATCTAGATTTAAGCAGATCTCAGGACTCGTGCGGGTGTTCCTTTGCTGAAGAGGGGGGCCAGATACCTTGGAAGGAAAGCGCTACAATCAGGTATTAACACTGCAGAAGACATATTGGCTGTAGCTAAACCTAAAGAAGCTCTAAAAAAACATTTAAAGCGTACACGGGACGAAATCATCAAAGATGCAAAGAGAAAAATGCGTGGTGGCGGGAAGAAGAAGAAGAGGGCTGCACGGAAGAAGAAGGGGTCACGTGGTATTAAACGTAAAAGGCTATCAAAAAAAAAGTGCTGTAAGCGAATGAAACCTATGGTTGACCACTTTTTTGACTGATATAAGCTAAGGACATTGATCTCATGAATCATAGTTTGTTTACCACTTGTCGAGAGAGGAGTCACTATTTCGCCATGGCAATCTTCATCCACCCATGTAGTTCACAATGCTGTAAATCGGAGCTGTCCCTTTTTGAGCTGCCTCCAACCCAAGTTTCTATTGAGCACAGTGACTTTATTACAATTAACCCTTTAAACACAATTAGTTCCCCGAGTGCACCTATAGAATTCGTGATACCCAGCTCAGGCCCTTACTTTTTTGATCCAAGCTGTGTGCACATGTACGCTAAGCTACGTATAGCCCATTCTAATGAAACGGTCTGCGATGACAAATATGCTGTATACCCTGAAACAAACTTTCTGCACTCCATATTCAACCAGTGTGACGGGGTACTATCATCTACGAGCCTATCTGGAAAATGTCCTCAACTTTTCCAAAGAAGCGAAGGCTACCTTTTTAAGTGCCGAGGGATATTATCAAACTAAAGATGAAAGTAGTATAAAGGACAAATTTAAAAATTCTAAAAAGAAAATATACGAGTGTTTTGGACGGTTGCACACAGATTTCACTTTCCAGGAGAAGTTGCTTGTCAACGGGGTGGATATGAAAATAAAGCTCACCCGCACGAGTCCTGAGATCTGCTTAAATCTGGATGCTGATCAAGAGGAGGGTGCAAAGCCCGTTGTGGTTCACATTATGGACACATACCTCCGCGTACGGCGAGTGAAATTAAGTTCACCAAAACAACTAGAAATTGAGAAAAATTTACTAAACGCTACAGTGAAATATCCTATTAACAGAGTGCAAATCAAACTATATACGGTTCCTGCAGGGTTGGCATCGAAGCAGATAGAAAACATTGCCCTGGGAAATCTTCCTAAAAGGATATTAATCGGTATGCAGGACCATGCTTCGGTGAATGGAAAATATAAAAAGAGTGCCTTTAAATTCGAGAATTTCGGACTTAAAAATATAACTCTATACGTTAATGGCACTGCTTTGGGTGGAACAATGGGTACGGACTATTCATCAGACGCTGTGTTACCTCTTTGTGCCAGAGCCTATAGTAATCTGACCCATATTGCAGGTGATTGTGATGAGCTTGGTAATGGGGTAACGCAGGAAGAATTCATTGATCAATTTAACCTTTATCCGTTTGACATTACACCTGACTTATCTGCTAGCGTAAATACCCATTTAACCCCACAGCAGAGCGGAAACATCTCAGTGCGGCTGGAATTCGCCAAGCCTATAGACGCTCCTATTAGTGTACTAGTATATCTCGAATCGCAAGCCCTAATAGAAGTAGATAGATTTAGGAGCGTTATCACTGACTTTTAAAATGGATGCTAATACACTTCAGAAAGTAATGGAACGAGTCACACGTTCCAAATTTATCGGAGTGTTTGCGAAGAATGAAACATTGAGTTTGCCAAGTACGCGAGAATGCGGTAGTCTTATTGTGAACACAGATGTCATCGGTAATGAAGGGATTCACTGGATCGCTGTCTATTTTAAAAATAGACAGCGCCTGTACTATTTTGATTCACTCGGTACTCAACCCTGGAGTGACCCTATTATTGTAAAATTTCTCGCTCAGTTACATATTCCCGAAGTTGTATGGAACCCATTTCGTATACAAGGATATTTTAGTAATGTTTGCGGAATGTACTGCGTCTCATTTCTCACGCATATGTCATGTGATAAAGAATTTATAAATTTTTTAAATTTATTTGACCCGTGTCACACTCGCCGAAACGATGAAATGGTATGCAGACAGATAAAAATCCGTTTTCCAATTGTACGTACTCGTTGTATAGTATAATGTTTTTGTTCGTATATTTGTAACGATATATTCTGTAGTTGGTTATTGTACTGATTTCTTTCATTTAATAAATTTATGAAAATATATTGTCTTCTTACCCCAAAAAGATCGAAAAACACTTACATTATTTCGGTGTGACATTGCTGACTGATCAGTATATCCTCCGTATTCATGACACGAGATTCTTCAAAAGATTGTATAACACGTGTCAAATCCTCATCGGACCTTAAAGGAATAATGTTCATTCTTTTAAAACATATACAGAGTATACAGACAGATCCCCATTATGTGAAGATATCTTTGGTTCATTTAAGAGGAATAACATTGATTACCATAAAAAATTTCGATTTTAGCATAATGGGGATAAGAGGTAAAACCAAATAACATTGATTGCCATAAAAAAAATTTCGATTTTTGGTGAGTATCTAAATGAAATATTTGACGAGATACAACAACCCATCCATATATATAAATCGAATTATAGACACTTACATTTCTATGGTAGTCCCTTGCGTCGGATTGTAAGGAGCGTCACTGCAAATATCTTCAACGGTTTGCGTTGGAAATAATTCATCACGGTCAATCGCGTTAAAAAGACTAATTGTCGTTAATGCTGCAGTGTCACTTTCTTCATACAAATCCGGGGAGACGTACAGGTCCATGGTGGAGGATGTGTGACATTGCTGACTGTTCAGTATATCCTCCGTATTCATGACACGAGATTCTTCAAAAGATTGTATAACACGTGTCAAATCCTCATCGGACCTTAAAGGAATAATGTTCATTCTTTTAAAACATATACAGAGTATACAGACAGATCCCCATTATGTGAAGATATCTTTGGTTCATTTAAGAGGAATAACATTGATTGCCATAAAAAATTTCGATTTTAGCATAATGGGGATAAGAGGTAAGACCAAATAACATTGATTGACATAAAAAATTTCGATTTTTGGCTAGTATCTAAATGAAATATTTGACGAGATACTACAACCCATCCATATATATAAAATCGAATTATAGACACTTACATTTCTATGGTAGTCCCTTGCGTCGGATTGTAAGGAGCGTCACTGCAAATATCTTCTACGGTTTGCGTTGGAAATAATTCATCACGGTCAATCGCGTTAAAAAGATTAATTGCCGTTAATGCTGCAGTGTCACTTTCTTCATACAAATCTGGGGAGACGTACAGGTCCATGGTGGAGGGAATGATTATTCACTGACGCGAAAATAGCTACTGTTACTCCAAACTGAAAAATATCCCCTTTTATATGCACAATCGCCAAGCTCCGCCCCAAAAGACCAGATGTTCGTCGTGATTGGCTGCCGGTGTAGCTGGGTGGAGCTATGATGTGTACCAATCCGCTATAACGGGTCCGGACGAGTAATTGCATCTTTATATTTTCACTAATAGATTTAATGCTCGTATTACTCCTTTGAAAAGTATTTGGTGATTCTTATAGAACGTTTGATACTGATTCCAAATATGGTTTCAGAATGTTTCTAGGACCCATAGTTTTCGAGAAAATAATATTTCCATTTACTCAGAGTTTCCCGCATCATTAGTCACTAATGTAATCGAGAGGATATAAAGAAATATATCCTAATTATATTTTTAAAAGAGCATTCGGTTTCAACGTTAAACTGTGGGTCTGAGGTGGAGTGAAAACCTTTCCAATTCGGCGAGAAATTACGCTAGGGAACAACATTTCTGGAAAATTATTTGGTGTTTCTTATAGAACTTTTGATACTGATTCCAAATATGGTTTCAGAATTTTTCTATCACCCATAGTTTTCGAGAAAATAATATTTCCATTTACTCAGAGTTTCCCCTTATAGACAATGCAGGTCCTGTACACAATTGTTTGAACACAATTGCTCGAAAACCATAGTTCGAAAAACAAAAAGTATTAAAAAACATTAAAAGTTAAAAATCTTTATTCATACGTTATTCAAAGTTAAAAATCTTTATTAATAAAACAGGATAGAAGCATATGAAAGTCAAGGTAAACTATAGTTGCAAATTATAGTTAGGTTAGGTTTTAGGTTAGGTTAGGTCTCTTACATATAAAAACCCATTCACTAAGAGCATTGGCTTTCCTTTCTCACTAGAAACAAACTCTGCCATTTTAAGGGTGGTTTAACTGCAGCACTATAAATGTTATAGTTTAAATGAAGAGGCTAACCTTCTTATTTACGTCTTCGTATTTGCGTCTTGGCAACTAAGATTTTATTTAGTTGGTTGTTCATTCGAACAATTATAACGTCGAATAATTGTTGCTTCGAACAACTGTTTTTCGAACTATGGTTTTCGAACAATTGTGTTCGAACAATCGTCCGTAATTCGATTATTATTTATTATAATTGTGGGTATAGTTAACCTGGAAAAAAGAAAGTAAATTTAAATTAGTACACTTAAAAAAAAAAAACAAAAAAAAAAACTGAGTAAATGGAAATATTATTTTCTCGAAAACTATGGGTGATAGAAAAATTCTAGGTTACGTGAATGGAACTTGCTGGCAGAAGGTACAAGCATATTCCTTTATTTGAACAAAACTCTCTCTTTCTCTCTCTCTCTCTCTCTCTCTTTCTCTCTCTCTCTCTCTCTCTCTCTTCTCTCTCTCTCTCTCTCTCGCTATATATATATAATTGTGGGTATATCTAAGAAATGGAGTGAAGAGAGGATTTGTTCAAGCTGTCTGGGAGAAAGGTGAAAAATTATGGTCAGAAAAAAAATCGCCTCTGGCAATAGGTGAATCGAATTGACACAGAGTCTCCTTTTCCTCGTGTGTGTGTGTGTGTGTGTGTGTGTGCACGAGTTGTTTATTCGTTTATTTTATATATATATATATATATATATATCCGGTTTGGGTAATGACATTCGTGTGTTTTGATTTTTGCCGTAAATGTTCTTTTCATTTGGAGTGAAGGGAGACTTATCAGGGATTGGGGGAAGGTCTCTCAACCAGCAGGTGTTCTTCGAAACCGACCCCGTTATAGCGGATTGTGTTTTGGCTAATTTCAATTGATTAATTTCTTTAAATTTCGTTTTTTTCAATTTTCTTCGCAGGGGATTGGGGGGGAATGAGGCTCGTGTGTTTCATAAATTTTCATTTCGTTTCGTTATTCGTGACTTAAATATTTATAATAAAAATTAAGTGTAAAAATTATTTATTTAATAAACAGAATTTAATTGGATTCATCTACCGTCATATAAATATATATTGTGGTACACTATTTAAATGGATGATTAATATATGGTTTTTGCTATCTGGAATACATGGCGCTATCTGGCAACTGAATACATGGCGCTATCTGGCAACTGAATACATGGCGCTATCTGGCAACTCAGCCAGAATAGAGGTTTATAAAAGACCGAGAGACGACTGACGGAGTCATTACAAGCTCGGCTCCCAGCCGAGCAAGGACCTCTGGTCCTTCTCTTTCTGGCCCTTTGGGAAAACCCCTTAGAGGCCTCTTAGGTTAGGTAAACGAAAATAGCTTGGGGGAGAACTCCGCCTCCAAGTTGCATGCCTTGCAATCAAAGGCAACTACTCTCTCTCTCTCTCTCTCTCTCTCTCTCTCTCTCCTGCAGGTGTACCCCTCCCCCCCTTGGCTCAGCCAACTGACTGATTCAGCCAACTGGCTGATTAGGAGCCTATAAAACAACGCTTACTCGGCTGAAGTCTTAATATGCACTTGGCTCCTGCCAGGTGAACACCTCTCCTCCTTTCTCTCCTCCTTTCTCTCCTTTCTGGCCCTTTGGGGGGAATAGCTTGGGGGAGAACTCCGCCCCCAAGTTGCATGCCCCTTGCAACCCCGGTTGGCAACAAAGGGCCCTTTGGGGTAATTTTTTCCTTTTAAGTGTAAAAATTATTTATTTAATAAACAGAATTTAATTGGATTCATCTACCGTCATATAAATATATATTGTGGTACACTATTTAAATGGATGATTAATATATGGTTTTTGCTATCTGGAATACATGGCGCTATCTGGCAACTGAATACATGGCGCTATCTGGCAACTGAATACATGGCGCTATCTGGCAACTCAGCCAGAATAGAGGTTTATAAAAGACCGAGAGACGACTGACGGAGTCATTACAAGCTCGGCTCCCAGCCTGCCGGCGAGAGGATAATGTCGAGGGCCGGTTGAGACTTGCTGAAAACGGGGCCAGAGGAAAATCCTGCAGCAGTGATATTGCTTCTTGCGGAATAAAATTGCAGGTCGCTTCGATTGATATGATTGATTTCGTGTATGCTTGTGGCGTCTTGAAGGTCGGCGACCGCTCTTCGACGAAGGGTCGGAGAGCGAGATGTGAAGAGGAAATGCGTGAAAAGGCAATGAGCAAAAAGTGAGAGCGATTTGAGGTGAACTCGCATTTATATAGGCTCGGAAGACTTGTAGTTTTTCGCGGGCCTTTCTTTGGAAAAACAAAGTAAAATTTTCTTTTCTCTTCTTGGGTCCAAATGGGTTTTATTGCTCTGTTATGATTCCACGATGTTTGAGAACGGCGAGGAAAGGAATTTCCGGTCGATCTCTACAATACTATACGGAACTACAATACTATACAGAATTATACTAATATTATATTAATAGTATACTACAGTAATATACTTATATTTATATTATGCTAATAGGGAATATTTTTTAATGCTTCATATTCACCAAAGAAAGCAAATTTTTCCATAAAAATTTAATTGCATAACAACAATTTTATTCTGTAAAACGGACATGTGTATCTGATTTAATTTTAAATATACAGCGCTCTGCGAAAATAAAATGAACACCCTCCTAAAACAACTGAATAACATGTGGCACTGTCCTCTTGAAACGTGATGTCTTCCAGGTGAAATTTCCATTCCAAAACAAAGGCAGGAGGTTCTTATCTAAGATAGATATGTAATATTGTGAATTAAGACGTCCTTCTACGAATGTAGGGTCAGTTTCTTCAAAGTGCCAAATGTCTGCCACACCATAACAGCACAACCACCGAATTTCATAATGAGTTGCACCAATTTGGGACTGAATATATTACCACATGTTTTCCATACCCAGATCCGTCCTCCTGGAGCAAACTGTTAGAATCTTGATTCATCTGAGAAAACAAAAAAGTGCCTAAACTGATCAGACTCGTCCTTTATCTGCATGCACTACTCGTATCGTTTCCACTTATTAGTCTTAGAGATCAATGGCTTCCGTCTAGCTACACATCCTCTGTACCAAGCTTTATGTAGAACGGCGTTGCAGAACGTTTATATATTTACTTCTATACGTATAATAATCCTTTAGTAGGGCCAGAGACTGGCACAGAACTCAGACCAGCCCCTGTGTTATTATTACCAGCATCACCGGAGTTCGAACCCCCAACTTCATTGCCTTCACTTCACTTATTATATGGAAACGGTGTTACCCAATGAGTTACGGACACTGGTCTTCTATGTGTACAATCTTCACAATTGAAGTTAAGTTAGAATTAAATAAATTCTAATATGAAAATAAAATAAAATTTCAAGAAATTCGGTGAGACGTTTGTTAAATTTGAACAGGACTAGTTCCAAAATGAACATAATTTAAGTTTAATATATACATATTTTTGTCTGTAAAAATTAAAATTCTTTTCCGAGATTGAGAAATATATAATTTTAAACACAAAGAAATTTGAATAAAAAAATCTTTTTAGTTGATCTAAAATAATTTTTTACTCCCCCAAAAGATTTTCTGTCTAAATAACCGAACTTAACATATAGGCGCGTGGCCAGACCCCAATTTAAACAATTTTAATTCCCCCCTTGTACAAAAAGTTGTAATATGTTTTTTATTAGTCCTTTAGTGTTCAGTGAACACATTTTTAAGTGTTGTCCTCAGTTTTTGATGTGCGGTTGCCATGGAAACGCCAATATAAACAAACACCTAGAAAATACCTGAAAATTTATCCAGATGATAATTTGTTTTAGTTTCGAACTGAAACACTGTTAACTAATCAACCTATACTGTTTATTATAAGTGTTTACTATCTAGATACACAACTGAATTATCACATTACAGTAAAACGTAATACAATTATGTATTGTTATAGGTTAGGCCCAGTTTTAAATTTACTACCTCCTTTTATTATCACAATATTGGAATAAGACAAATGTCTGCTGTGACAAATATTGTGCAAATGTGTGGTATTGTTGAAAACCATAGTTTAATTATTATTATTTTTATTTCAGACAATCATCTATATCAAGCATGGCAGAACCTAACTAAAGTCCACTAAAATTTGTACAGGCGAAGAAACAGAGGCTGTTAACAAATTGGGAGAAATGCGTTATACATATGTTAGCAGAGTCGCAAAGAAAAACTGGCTGTACCCACAAAAGTGGGTATTGAAACATTATTGTCAAAATCATTGTTACGGCAGGATGACCTTTTACAAAGACTTGAATCTGAGTTTGATGACCTTACAAAATTACATAGTATGTCTGTTACATATCATCGTAGCTGTTATCAATCATTTACAAGTAAGAAAAACATTTCTCATTTTAGTACAAAATGTAGCACGCATGATTCTGCATCACATGGTACTGAAGAGCAAAGTGTTCGCACACGAGCTCAAACATCCAAGCTTACAGATTGTTCAGTGTTTAATATGCAACGCGAGAAAGAGGGACAGCATACATAAAGTACAAACAACTACGTGTCAGAGTAATCTCTATCAAGCAGCACAAGCTCGGAAGGACATTTCTATGCTTGCCAAAATTGAAGGAGAAGACCTCATTGCAGCTGATGCTGTTTACCACAAATCCTGCATGGCAAGCTATACAAGCAAGCATAACATCAGTGCTTCAAGGGAAATGGAAGAAGGAGAGAACATATACAAGAAGGTATTTATGGCACTAGTAGGAGAAATAGATGTTAATCTACAACAAGGAAAAGTTTATAAGTTGAAAACCCTGCTAGACAAATTCCAACAGCTGTTACCTGACCACATTGATACCCAAGCATACCGTGCAGGAAAACTTCGTCTCATGAAGCATTATGGTGATAACATTGTTATTCATGCCCAGCGAGGACAGTCCAAGTCAAGCATTGTTGTCAGTAGCAGTGTCAGCTTAGGAGATGCTGTCAGAACCTTTGCTCAACTGAAGGAAGATTTCAACTCTAATAAGATGACACTTGGTTCTGCTGAGGAACAATCAAATGTTCCAGTGAATTCAGAAAGCTTACTTCGTTCTGCCATTAGTATGCTTAGACAAGAAATATCACAAATTGAAAAGCCAACTGAGTACTACACAACTGCTGAAATCGGCCTGAAAACATCAGAAGAATTTGTTCCAGCACTTTTACAGAAGGCGTTTCTCTGGTTGCTGAGCAAAGAGGCATTTTAATCATGTGATTCAAATTACCAGCCAGCAGAAAAATTACAACGTAGAGGCTTAGCTCTTGCAGAAAGTGTTATTCATAGCAGTGACAGCAATATTATAACCCCCCTTCATCTAGGACTTTCAGCGCAACTCCATCATGATCATGGAAAAAGAGATATAATAGACACTCTCCATGTCCATGGTTTCACCATAAGCTATGATCATCTTCGACGTTTTTTAACTGCCCTAGGAAAAGATGAACTTAAAAGAATGCAAGATCGCATATATATACAACATGGCTTAGTCTCACGACAACATGGAGGAAAGCTGACTCAAGAAGGTGACGACAATATTGATATCAACTGTGCAACCATTGATGGAAAGGCCCACGTTGTATTTCAGTTGAGGCCGAACATGCAGCCCGACAGTTTGTTGCTGCTCTATACGATCCAAAGGATGTATATAAAGAACATAATGACTTGTATCTTCTGAGAGTCCACCTTCCTGACAAGAATGTACCATTACACAAACTACCCCCATCAGAACCTAGCTTTCTTCAACACTTTAAGATAGCATCATTTCAGACCCGCATCTGGATGTTGGCTCACGTTGCTAAACCAGATATGTCTTCACCAGATGGAAATGGGTGGCAAAGAGAGGGTGATGAATGAATTAAAGTTGAAGTTATTTGATGGACCAACAACTACAGAAGTATTAGATGAGCCTCTGTGCTCATGCCGTGTACGCAGACAATGTAGTAAGAACTGCAGTTGTGCAACGAATGATATGGCATGCACAGAGGAATGCGTCTGCAAGGCTACTGAGGACTGCATGAATGAACAAACCCATCACAAACCACCGATGGATGAGCTACATGAATTATAGCATTGTGAATATGTTACAACGTGAGTTATTCCCCAGTATGGGGTAGACTGCTTATATTTAACGCATTGAATTGATATTGCGGGAGTCATCGAATACAGTATGCACTGACTTTTAGTGGAAAGATTCCAATTTTATTTAATAATTTCTGCTTTAAAGTTATTTAGTAGTTTGCTTCATAAAGATAAGAATTGTTAAAAGTTAGTTGGTTAATTGATTTTAGTTGATTTAGTTGATTTTTTTATGTACATCGATATACGTATAGTAACTTCATTTTTTTTAACAAAATTGACGTTCTTCAAATCTCAATATCGGTCCTTTCACATAGTTAACAATTCAAACTTTATTTTCAAGTGCGACATTATTATATAGTAGCCTAAGACCCGCCCTTCGTGCGGGTCGCGGGTAGCAAAAATTAACCAAACTATCACAACTTAACCTAACCAATCGTCAAGGGCGTACAATTAACCTAAAAAAATAAATAAAAAACACTAAGTTTTTATTTATTTATTTATTTTTATATATTAAGAGAAGAGGATTCTTTATACTGTACGGCATAGACGATTGGTTAGGTTAAGTCGTGCTAGTTTGGTTAAATAAAACAAAATTTATTTTTTTTATTTATTTTTTTAGGGTAATTGTACGCCCTTCACGATTGGTTAGGTTAAGTCGTGATATTTTGGTTAAAGCTAACGAAAATATCACGACTTAACCTAAACGTTCTTGAGCGTGACCGACTGACAAACTGAGCGGGACGGACTGACTGACAGACATTCCTGGGTGTTTATAGTATTAATGTATTGTAATCATGACAACATTTGCCTGTTTTTCATAACTGAATGATAAATCTTTCTGCTGGCATGCGAACAGAGGTCTCCATTATTAACCCATGTTGGCACAGTACTTTGTATGGTGATTCATCATTTTAATATGGCATTCATTTTGTTCAACATAGTGTATTAATGCTTGGAGTATCAAAATACCTGAATTATTGTATTCGAAATTAGTTTTGTGTAACTCATATTAATCAGTTTTGTGAAACACCTGTATTTTAGGTAATATTTTTTGGGTCTATCAATAACGTTTTTGGGCAAAAAATAAAATATATCATGTAAAAGAATGTTTTTATGGATAAATTGATATAGTGTACCACTAGAGCTTTCAGAAAATGTATAACTTCATGAGAAATAAACCTTGTCTTCACTGTTCATTGTGTCTTCAAAGATTTTAGTTGTAATGCGTGAATTGAAAACATGAATACACGAGTACTTTTACATAGCCGAAGTTAATGGCTGATTTTACTATCTTAGCACACTCAAAATGGAGGACAACATGCCAAACTTATATGTCCAGATGGTGTAGATCGTTTTAAGACATGTTGTACATATCTGTACGAGTGGGGTATTAAACTCAAAAAATATGGCCTGTTATCAGGGTTCGCCGCTCGCCTAATAATCTTCACGATATTTTTTATATTATTTAATGGTTGTCAAAAAGAAAAAAAGAGAGTCTGAATTTATACCACATCGCCGATGTCGCTGTTTCGTAAGGTAGCCCATAACACACACACACACACACACCACACCAGTGATGTAGTCGAGACCACCAAGTCCGAGACTGAGACCGAGACCGAGACCTGATCCTGTGAGACCAAGATCAAGACCGAGATCAAAGGTTCGAGATCGAGATCTACCTTCCGAGATCGAGACCCTTAAAATTCGAGACCGAGATCGAGACCAAGCTCATACCCTTTCAATTTGTTTTACACTACTATGGAAATTAGACTATGTTAAGTATATTAATAAACTAATAACTACTTTCTCAGATGTAGTGTGTTGAATGCAAAAAGTGTAGCCTATAAATTAACAAAACTTTATTGGAGAGCAGTTGTCTAAAATATGAGATTCATCGATCTCTAAGAGGTACCGCCGCAACTGTTCCCTGCGGTTCAAAATCTTCCCAGTTTCAACGTTCTTCTGCTTGGACCGATAGCTTTGATATTTTGCCATTAGTCTCGGAACTTTGGTTTGACTCAGTTTTATTTCGTCATCGCTGCTGTGAGAATGAGCGCTGTCTCTCTGTATCTGCTTATTCTCCGTGCTTGAGTTTCCTGTATAGCATTTTTCCAACACCATTTCTATGAAAATAAATTGACATATCGGTACTATAAACAGAGGCATGGCAATTAGCATAAGGTCTAAATAATATATATATGACATTAATTCAACATCCACTCAGCCCAAAGAGATCTATAATGAATTTTAATGATAAAAAATATACCGGTATAATGAATTCTGTGACCCACACACCCCCGCGAGACAAACGTGGCAACTCAAAACAGGTTGACTGATTAGTGAAAACCTAGAGTCCCTTACTTTTACAAACTTTCATAAACATTCTGAATTGTGTCTGTTCAACCAAGCCACCATCATGAGTATGCCAATAACATGTATTTTTCATTACGGTCTCGAGAGGTCTCGAAAGGTCTCGAGGAGAAAAACCGAGACCGCGTCTGTCGAGACCGAGATCGAGACCAAGATCTAAATAGCGGAGACCGAGATCGAGATCGAGATCTGCAAATTGGGTCTCGAGATCGGTCTCGAGACCGAGACCGATCTCGAGACCTACATCACTGACACACACACACACACATACTCACTCACTCGCAACTCTGCATAAACGAAGTACCGACGGTTTTAATTCTATAGGCCTGCCTATATGTATTATAACAATTAACCTAAGTGTCATCGAACAAGACTTAGGGTACTAACCTAAGCTACTGTAACCTAACATGGCGTAACTTAACTTAATCATGATTAATATACAGGGTGAGTCAAAAGTCTCCATACATAGGCAAAATGGTCATGATAAATAAATGATTATTTATTTTTTATTTTTTTGCAGGTGATGTGCTGAGATGCCTTTGTATGTGCCATCCGTATGTACATTCAGTGTAATGGTGCCCACATAGATCATATTTTGTGACTTACAAGTGATTGCATAATAAAGTGACCATTTTTGGCAATGTATGGAGACTTTTGATTCACCCTGTATGTATATGTATATATATATATATAATATCTATATATATAGAGAGAGAGAGAGAGAGACCTTTCAACTTTTCAAATGTTCCGTGCGATGATTCCTCATTTCACGAAGGTCAAGCTTGTCGCCCCTCCTCTCAAGTTGGCCTGGTGAAGTAGAGAGTTGGTTTCTGGTACTATCCACCTCACATAGCCAGGTACGCTCGGCTCATCGGGGATTGTTCTGAGCCAGGCGTCTAATCTTCTTTTGAAGCTGTCCACCGCAACACCACTCGTGTTCCTTAGTTCCTTGGGCAGCTGGTTACACAGTCTTGGTTCTCTCACAACAAAACTATTTTCCTTCAGGGTTGAAGATGTTCTCTGTCTAGCCTTTAATTTGGGAACACAACACAGGCTTCCTTTTCTACTTTTCACTATTGTTTGGGGGGTTATAGGGTTCAGAGTAATATTAGGGGCTAGTTTCTCCATTATTTTTCAAGTGTAAATAATGGAGTATCTCTCTCTTCTTTCTAGTGAATATAGGCTTAATACTCGCATATATATATATAAAACCTTTGGTTAACCTTTGGTTAGCTTCCGCCCGAATTGGTCATTCTGACGAAGGTCAAGCTTTTCACTCCACCTTAGACCTACAGTTTAACGTGGAATCCGAACCACGCCCCATCAGCAGCCCAGCGTCTTAACCACTAGGCCACCTAGGGTACCTATTTATCTACCAACCACTTTCTTTATTGTGTGGAAGGATGAACAGCTGGGTTTTGCTGCGCGCCGGGTCTCGAACCCGGGGCCGATGGATTCGTAGTCAGCGACGCTAACCACTATACCACCGAGGCGCATATATATATATATATATATATATATATATATATATATATGAAAATTATTTCACGAAAGTGACACGTGAAAAATATTCATGATGAATAAAACCACGAAGGGAAAAGAAACACAAAGTGGTGCTCAAGCGCTTTCGTTCCTGAGGATGTCATTAGACGAAAGCGCTTGAGCACCACTTTGTGTTTCTTTTTCCTTCGTGGTTTTATTCATCATATATATATATATATATATATATATATATATATATATATATATATATATATAATTTTTCGGACAATAAAATGTTTCTGGATTTTTGTTTTTAATAATAAAAGTAGCCTTACCTAAAAATAGATGCTTCATCTCTGAATTATTACACATTTGCCCTCACTTATGCTCAGTTACCGTACACACACACACACACACACACACACACACACATATAGAGAAAAATTTAGAAAAATGAATAGTTTTTCTCACGTACCAATTTTGTCTATTTTATTTTACAAAGCGACCTTTCCTAATCCTCAATTGTTTCCTTCAATCAGTTTGTCTGTTTTATCAAAAAATGAAAAGCTTTTTTCTCTCAATTATAAAAATTATATATATATATATATATATATATATATATATATGTATATATATATAAATGTATGAAACGTGTCCGAAACGAAATGCCTAAAATCTTGGACTATTTTGTGTCGCATGTAACGAGATTATACTCTGAAAAGGTGCGCGTCCCTTTCCTACACAAAGTTCGTGCTTCAAGAATCTCTTGCAGGATTTAAGGCGTTTCCTTATCTGGTTAACTCCCTGAAAACGCGCTGTCTAAATCTTTTAAAATATTCATGATTTGGGAATTGACTTTTTTTGTTCTTTGTGTAATTTATAATCTTGAAGAAATAAAATATTTTATGTTGATCGCTTTCGTTGACGATAATGGGTAAGTGATGGACGCTTTGACATCATGTTTTACACCTGCGATGAACGAAACATCAGAATACTTTGGTTAATTATTAACTATACTGAATGGTTTTATTAATGCTTTACTTTACAGCTTTGCTTTATTATTTTCATAATAATATACCCATTTCTCTCTTTAAGAGAGAAATGGCTATAAACTTTGATCTGTGTATAAACACAATAATAGTGTGTTTATACACACTATTATTGGAGAAATAATATATTTTCCCGTCGGATATAATCTTAAATTAAAACAAATTGTCATGCGTTATAAAATGGAGTGCCAGTGAGTACCTGTCACTATATAAAGAAGTTAAATTTCTTCGTCACTAATGGGTCTGGATATTCCACTGAAATTTCTCAGAGAGATGTATGACCGAGTGAAAACCACTTTTAGCATGTGTAAGCGAGCGACAGCTGCGTGAGTGCAGCTTCCTGAATTTGTAATTACAGTAATCCTCATGAGTTTGGAATTTATAATGTACGAAATTCATTGGAAATGCACACGCCTTGTAAAAGACGAAGGCTGTTATCGAAAATGTTTGTCTGTACATTACTGTGAAATGTTTTGTTTTATATAAAATACAAATACAAGCGTGCAAAAGAAAACAGTCCTAATATATATACACACACTATCATTATCATTAAAGTGTGTGCATATATATATATATATATATATATATATATATATATATATATATATATATATATGTATGTGTGTGTGTGTGTGTGAAAAGGAAGACCACAGCTCCAAATATTTATTCAAATGTTTTGGGACTTTACTGTTCCCATTCTCAGTGATTAAAATATTTTGATAACCATAAAATACAAAACTAAAGTAAAATTAAGAGTAATTTATAAAAATTCATTATAATTAAAATACAGTATGAGATAAAACATGAATTAACATGCATTTAAATGTAAATTTTTAGACAAATACGTTACATGTTCGGAGGTAGGATTTATTGTTGTTCAGACAATATGAGTGATTTCTAAAGTAAGATAAAGAAATTTACTTACAATAAAATAATTCAACGTATCAAGTACAGTGTTAGGAGGATAATCAAAACTAGAATTATTTAAGAACGTGTTATTTCGTTCTGCTATTACGCCTATTATACTAATTTAAATTGGTTTCATTTTCTCTCTATGAATGGATTCTAAAACACGGAAGGTTTTAACACTTTCTGTTCTATCAAGGATGGGCTACGTCGTGGCCAGCGTTGTAATACCACTTCTCGCCAATGAGTGAAGTTAAACGACATTGGGTTTGGAGTGTAGTTGGATAGGAGATCGTCCTCTGCGTCCAGATTATGTAGCTACCCATGGTTCGGATCCCACGTAAAGCTGTAGGTCCTCTCCGCCATATGCCCTTTGATGTTGTGAAGGAGATTAAACAATCCCACCATGAATATTATCTATCAAGGACTTTAAAATGATCAGGCGTTAGTGGATGGCACTGAGGAATACAGTGGTGATGGACTGGAGATTTGGTTTGTTTGTTTGATAAGTGGTTAGTCGGGAGAATTCGTTTCTGTGTTCATCCATACGTAAATTATATTGGCGAGTTGAACAACCAAAATAATCCGCGTTACAGCAACTACACGAGAACGTATATACTGTACTATAGACAGACACAGCTTTTATCATTGTGGTTGAAGGTGAATTGGTTATTATATTGTTATTGTTGAATATAAGCCTAAAACTGGAAACAGAGGTTGGGGGGGAGGTTAAAAGTCTACGGAGCTCTGACTTCACTCGAAATGTAGTGTATCTAAACTACCCTGGATGATTCCGGTGCTATTCCGCAGTTTCTTCACCCCCGTTCAGTTGCGCTCTCTGTATAGGGGTCTTGTCCACTCGTGATGGAGTACGCTTCTAACGTGTGGGTGACTGAACACACAGCCGTACTTGACCGAATGGAATCAAAGGCTTTTCGTCTCATGAATTCCCCACCTTTTACTGACTGTCTTCAATTCCTCTCTCTTCGCCGCAATGTTGCTTCACTCACTTTAATATAGCTATTATAACGGACACTGCTCTTCTGTACTCTCTAACTGTATGTCTCCTCCTTTAAGGAGAGCTCGCAGTACCAGACTTTCTATACATTCTCATTCCTTTTCTGTCGAACTCTCTAACGCAAGTGTTAATCGGTATTTACAGTCTTTTATCTACTCAACCGGTGAACTCTGAAACAATCTTCCTCAATCCATCTTTTCCCCTGTCTATGACCTCCACTCTTTCAAACGCAGAGTGTCTAGGCGTCTCGAAGACCTTGGACCTTGATTTTGGCTCTCTTCTTCCTCTATGGGTAGAGTGGGGGAGATTTGCGGGCATTTGCCCTTGTCCCCTCCTTCCTGCATAACGAAAAGACCGCTGAGGAAGGAAACAGTATAACTTTGAAACATTTGGACAATTTGGAAAATGAAGTTTTTCAAGAACAAGTACATTGTAATATATATATATATAATATTATATATATATATTATATATATATATATATATATATATATATTATACATACAGTATATATATATATAAACAGTTCCCGCTTAGCACTCTTAACTGCTTCCAGAAAAACCGAATGTTAAGCGAAACAGCGCTAAGCGGGGACTATTTTCCCCATAAGAAATAATGTAAATAGGTTTAATTCGTTACCTCTTTGTGCTACAAAATGACATTAAATAACAAAAATATAATGTAATTGGTTACATTGGACGTTGTTTACTGCTAATATATTACAAAATAATAGTGTACACTATTCAAATAACTAAAATATAGTGTATGAAACTTACAGTATGATTGGGATGAAGTTGAAGTGCTTTGTTCAGGGGTTTTTTGCAGGGGTTGAAGCAAGCTTTTGACGGTTCCTGTAAAAAAATCCAAAGACAACTGCACTTTGCCTTTCTTCTTCTCATTGTACAGCTGCCTGTAACATTTGACATCATTGTTAACAGCTCAAACAACAGTTGAACTTTGTTGCACATCTGGATCATTTTCATCAAAGCAGACAAGAAGAGCTTCAAGATGTTTAAAAGCTTCAGCCATCTTCTTCAGCATCATTCTTATCCTCATGTGCTCTCTCCTACTCCATTTGAATAAGGTCCTCCTTGGTCAATTCCTCCCTGTTAGAATCGATGAACCCCTGAATATTTTGGGGTTCTAACTCATCCAAGACAATTTTCTTGCCAAGGTCAACGATATTTTTTTGGATTACTGCCAATGGTTCCTCAAACCTTTGAAAATCTTGAACACAGTCTTCCCACAGCTTCTTTCAGACAGCGTTCATAGTTTTGGAGGAGACTTCATCCCAGGCACTTGCAATGTTGTCAATATCTTGGTGGATGTTGTAGCCCTTCTAGAACTCCTTTAAGGGAGGAGCACCATCTCCTTCATTTGCTCTGGCTGCTTGGGGAAATGTTTTCCTGATATAATAAACCTTAAGGGCAACAGTGACTCATTGGTCCATTGGCTGCAAGACTGATGTTGTGTTATGGGGCAGGAACACAAAAACAAGCTGGCGCTAAATTCAGGGCTTCCATACCAACGAAAAATATTACCCTAGATGGAAAGCTCAATTACCATAAATTACCCTAAATCTAATTAGCAAAGATATAAACGCAATAATTTTTACTATACCTTCTTTGAATAGCGAAAATTATTAATATGCATATTGTCAGTGGATAAAAGCAAAAATTAGAACGTTCTGGTGAACATTTTACAGAATGAAATGCATTTATTTAAAACCAAGCAGATAATGAATTACCCTAAAAAGTGAGTATTTAGATCCTACCTAAACTCTACCCTAATGCAAGACTGATTACCCTAAAATAGGGTGATTACCTCAAAAGTGGAAACAATGACTAAATTGCACAGCGTGGCTACGCGGCGCCGATGCACTGCTGCAATCGCGTACGATAACGCTGCCTAGCGTACGACAGAGAGCGTTATAGCGCTGCGAAACAGCAGTGAACGAAATAGCACAAAGCGGGGACTGCCTGTATATATATATATATATATTGGTAGATAAATGGGTACCCTGGGTAGCCTAGTGGTCAACACGCTGGGCTGCTAATCGGGAGGTCGTGTGATCGAGTCTAGGCAAGGACTCTGTAATTTCTGACCGCCCGTGGCGGGTCGTGGCTCGGATTCCACGTTAAACCTTAGGTCTAAGGTGGCGTGATAAGCTTGACTTTCGTCAGAATGAACAATTCGGGCGGAAGCAAAACCAAAGTAACCAAGGTTAGTCTGAAAAAAGAAAGACCAAAGCGACAGCAAACACGAATTTATTTTTACAAACGTTTACGAAGTGTTTCCATCTTCAGTCTTAAAAAAAGTGTTAAGTTGAATTTTTATACATTGTTTTAAAATTTTAATTATTGTAATTATTGCAACCTTTTTTTGCATAATGCCCATTCTTGGCATCAAGTTAAATGAAAAATTAAACTTCAAAAGCCACACACAGCATATCAAATCAAAAATATCTAGATTTCTCTTCCTAATGTTTAACCTAAAAAAAGCAACTCCCCAAAATGCCCTCCTCACATTGTATTGCTCATCTATCCATCCTAGAGACCTGCACGGGCCAATATTTTGCGGCCCGCACCCGCCCGTACCCGTAAGCTTTTTATATACCACGCCCGTACCCGGCCCGTAATTTTTTTTTCATGTTTTAGGGCCCGCCCGTACCCGACCCGTAATGTTTTTCATGCTTTGGGCCCGCCCGTACCCGTGGCTCGTGATTTATTTTGTTTTGGAACCTAAACCTACCTGTGTATTTAGGAGGAGGGAAGAGGGAGCGGGGCGGACGCTGATTGGCCGGTTGCCGGTGCCTGCGCCTCCGACCAATCAGGTGAGCTTGCGCGCAGGCGCGGCTCTCTTTTCTAAACATGATTCGGTCAATCGGCCCACCCGTAACCGCCCGTGGGCCGGGCCGGACACGTGGCCCATGGGCTTACCCGTACCCGTGCAGGTCTCTAAATTCCATCCACACTTGCAATATGGAATCACAGCATGGGATAGTATAAAGAATTATGTACTGTGGCTGCTAGAAGTAATTCATGAAAAAATGTTTACGAACTCTCTCAGACAATGATAACAGATGATCTCATGCCTCTCCAATGTTCAGAAGCTTAAATGTTCTAAAACTAAATGACCTGTATAAACTTACTGTCGGTATCAGTATGTACAAATTGCTTATAATAATAGACACTATACTTCGTCCATTCACAGGGCGATTACCCTCCCATCAGATCAACCATAATCATAATACAAGGCTTACCAATGATTTCATACATAAACCAAATTATTCCATGCAAATTGCAGGAAATGCTCTCTCCTACAAAAGGGCAGATATCTGGAACGCTATACCTATAAACATCAGACAAACACCATCACTGATATCGTTGCGCAACTTACTAAAGAAACACTTCATAAACTCCTACTTATGTCTATGTGTGTGTGTGTGTGTGTGTGTGTGTGTGTGTGTGTGTGTGTTGTGTGTGTGTGTGTATATATATACACACACTGCAATTTGTAAATATTGCTAAGCAATGAAAATCACCTGTTATATATGCAAAATTCACAATCTTAAATGGGTGCAATCATAAACCATATAAATTAGATGTTAAAAGTTTCCAGTATATTACGCCATAGTTATGCCTAATTCATCTGTATCTTTGTAACTTTAAGATTGTATCATGATTTGAATTGTTCACCATTTTTCTTTTCTATTATTTGTATTATTATTTTTTTGTCATTTTCTATTATTTCAAAGATTATTTCAATTTTCATTTGTAATGACAGAGTTAACTAAATGCAACATTATTTTATTTTCCACAAATTCTATTTATATTTACATTTTCCTTTGTAAAAATAGAAATGAATCTCAAAGACTTTTGGCTGAAAAGCTGTCATGCTTCCCAACTGCATATTTAGCTAAGAATACTGTAATTAAACTACAAAAATTAAACGTTAATTCCAACATTGTGTAAACCAGTATGGATGTAATGTACATTTTTGTAATGTGTTCTTTCTGAATAAAGAATATTATTATTATTATTATTATTATTGTAAATAGTCATCTATATTGTATCTTTTTCCAGTTCTTGCTTATTAATTTCTTAATTTTTTAACTTAATCTTAATGTAAGTAAATAGTGTGTTTTTTTTAGCACTAAAGATGGAAGGAGTGCGTCCTTCCGAAACGTTTATAAAAATAAATTGATGTTTGCTGTCACTTTGGTCTTTCTTTTTTGTAATGCGTGTGCGTTTCCCAAAGAACAAGCCTGTTTCATCCATATATTTTTGCTTTCTTTGGTGAATATGAAGCATTAAATAATAGGCCCTATTAGCATAATATAAATATAAGTATATTACTGTAGTATACGATTAATATAATATTAGTATAATTCCGTATAGTATTGTAGAGATCGACCGGAAATTCCTTTCCTCGCCTTTCTGAATCATCTTGGAATAAAAACAGAGCAATAAAACCCATGTGGGGCTGAAAAGCCCAAAGAAGACAAAAGCAAATTTAATTTTTTGTTATTTCCCGAAATGTCCACCAAAGGACGTCACCAAGGCCTATAAAAATGCGAGTTCACTCCAAATCTCTCTCACTTGCCCGTTTTTCGTTTTGTCGTCACAGCTCCCTCTCAGCTCTTTAGTCAGTAACGCCACTCGTCACGCCACCCGCTCTCCGCCTTTGCCGGAGAGCGGCCCGTGTGACTTGTGCCCGTTTGTTAATCGTATATAAAATTAAAAGGGCTATATTTTCGGACCCCGTCTTGTAACCCCTAAGATTTCCTCGCCTACCGCAGGTTTAGAACCACTAACATACAGCATCATTCCAACCATACCCCTATTTCAGCAACAATACAATACAACAATACAAAACTTGGGTAACAACATCAATACATCTTAAATTAAACTCTGATTATAGAGAGTTGATTTGTGAAAGCAAAAACTATTATAATTTTCGTGGATTTCAATGCACTGTATACAGTATACGTGTCTCATAATTCAAGCTTTCTATTAATCAGAGTTACTACTATATTAGAGTCAAAGACAAAAGCTTTGAAAATTGTCATTTCCTCTGAAATCAAGCTATCATAAATATTTGATGATCTATATATATATATTATATATATGCTGGAAACCCACACGCACACACATACCCCCCCCCACACACACATATATATATATATATAAAACTTATATATATATATATATATATATATATATATATATAAAACTTATATATATAATATATATATATATATATAAAACTTATATATATATATATATATATAATATATATATATATATATATATATATATATATATATATATATAAAACTTATATATATATATATATATATATATATATATATATATATATATATATACACACAGACCGTGCATGGAACAAGAAACTCTTCTGGGATAATTAAATCCACTATAGTCCGAATAAGTAATGGTAAATGACAAATACCATAGTTTTTCTTTTTCATGATGCTAGCCCGACGTGGACAACGGGTCACTCGCAAAGAGGTCCCATAAATATAGCTTCCCTCACCAGCTATCTGCAAAGCAGACAGGATCCAGCTTTGTATTCAATCTGACGTGAAGGCAGCGAGTCTTTTGCTTATATTGAGGTTCTAAATGTAGCAGGGCTAGGCTGCTTTAAACCCTAGATCCATGTTCCAAAGCTAGATCCTGTCTACTTTGCAGATAGCTGGTGAGGGAAGCTATATTTATGGGACCTCTTTGCGAGTGACCCGTTGCCCACGTCGGGCTAGCATCATGAAAAAGAAAAACTATGGTATTTGTCATTTACCATTACTTGTTCCATGCACGGTCTGTGTGTATCATAAAAAACTCAGGGGACCATTCTGAGTTCATTCCCATATATATATATATATAAAATGTCATCTACAATTAAAACTGAAATGTTCTAAAATATGAATCTATATCTCTACTGATTCGTCATGTTAAGGCCTTTTCCTGAGCTCACTCACTAACTTTGGAATTTTCAGCTTGGGATTTTCAATTTGCATTGTTGACGATATAAATTTTTCAGATGTTGAACAACAAAACTTCATATACATACGTACAATATGTATGTAGGTATGTATGTATGTCCAATCCATTCCCTTGTATATGTTTTGATATTTCCTGATCTAAAACCTTATCTTTCTCCTCTCTTCTTTACTCATAAATGTATATTAATAATAGTTCCCTGACGTTCCAAAAAAGGGTGAGTGCGTGGTTATTCTTCATTCTAATACGGTCCTGCGTTTAATCCTTAACCGCTCGTTAATCAAGGAATTACGCCTCTCCGCTGCTGTTGTTACGCGTTCATCTTTAAGGCTCCGCTAATCGGAGCACAGACCTAATAGTTTCTCCTAAATGATAGAACACCCAGTGCTGGCGCCTCATTAAGCGGCTGATGAAGGTGTGTTGTTTCGCCGTACTTGATAAGGAGTGAGAGAAAACGTTTCTGATATGGATACTGATATTTACCTTTCAACCTTTCAAAGGTTCCGTACGGTGATTCCCGATTTCACGAAGGTCAAGCTTGTCGCCCTTCCTCTCATATCATGAGATATAATAATATAACTCTAGAAAACTGCTTCTAATTGATTGTTATTGATACAATGTTACATCTTTATCGACATTGCGTAAACTGATTCTCTCTCTCTCTCTCTCTCCATATATAATATATATATCCATATATATATATATATATCCATATATATATATATCCATATATATATATATATATATAATATATATATATATATATATATACACATATATATATATATACATACACACCTTTGGTACCTTTGGTTTGCTTCCACCCGAATTGTTCCATTCTGACAAAGGTCAAGCTTTTCACTCCACCTTAGACCTACAGTTTAACGTGGAGTCCGAACCACGCCCCACCAGCAGCCCATTGTCTCAACCACTAGGCTATCCAGGGTACCATTTATCTACCAACCACTTTTTTACTGTGTGGAAGGATGAACAGCTGGGTTTTGCTGCGCGCCGCCTGCCGTCACCGAGTCTCGATCCCGGGGCCGATGGATTCATAGTCAGCGACGCTAACCACTGTGTGTATATATTATATATATATATATATATATATATATATATATATTATATATAATATCATGTATAAGTGTGCCTGAATATTTTCAGTACACACCATCTGCAATGACTGTTCATGGAGGATGCTGAGAAACTGAGAAATTACAATAGTGAAAACAATTAGGTAATTGGTTTACTCCAGGAAGTATTAATCTTTCAAAAATTTTAGAGAGATAATGAATTTTTTGAGGCGCTGTAATAGCTTTTAAAGGTTTGAAAGTTTCAGGACGATATATGTTTTAATATCGTAAATGGAATGTAAATAATAATAATGATGATAATAATAATCGGAGTTAACGTTATATGATTATGGTAATTAATGTATGTTCACACAAGAGAATGTTACGTACACTGATGTAAAACACGTTATAACGTAATAATACTTCAAACATAAGACGATATAAAAGTCATATTTAATTTATGTTAGGGAATGAACATATGCCCGAAATTAGATTCCGAATTATTTAATAACCGAGACCAAATGAGAATTTGATCCTGCATCGTAGTCAGGATGAAAGTGCACGAGTTAAATAACTTTTATTACAAGTTTCTTGTTCTGTACGTCAGACCCGATGATTTAGTTCCTCTTTATCCTTTGGTTAATTAAGTCGAATTCGCGTAATAGTTTTGTGCTCTCTCTCCGTTCAAATGGATTCAGACAAGTTTCGTGCAATGCTCAATTTGTGTGCACATATTCTTAAGTCCATCTTCTTTGTGAATATTTACAGGGTGTCCATAAAGTCACGCATCATAGGAACATAAGCAATGTCTATTTATTTATGTCTCCATCAGGCCAAATATGCTGAGGAACATTCAGAGAAACCTGCTTTTTCGTTTACAAACATGTTTGGAGATTGGTGGGAATCATTTCGAACAAATAAATAAAAGTAAATAAATAAATAAACACACTAAATGTAGTTTCCTATGATGCGCGACTTTATGGACACCCTGTGTATATATATATATATATATATATATATATATATATATATATATATATATATATATATATATTATATCTGTGTGTGTGTGTGTGTGTGAAGTTAATTTTCTTTTGCATCTCTTTGTATGAGAGTAGTTATGTGACTATATTTAATTAGATTTTTCACTGCCATATCCAATGTAATATCTAAAAATATAAATTTCGGTATTAAGTTCTTATATATATATATATATATATATATATATATATATATATATATAGTATATGATGCAACCCATTACGTCTACCCTGGTGTTCTTTATAGTTTGGAAACTGTTGTGGACGACTGTTCATTTTTCGCCGTCTCTCTATTCCGGAGGCGAAATGCGCGGGTGGCGTGTGGCGTTACCATTTGCAGAAGCAAAATGAACCCAAAATACGACATCCACTTTTAGTTGAAGGAAAGTCGCTGCAAAGCCTTTCCTTGATGATGAAGTTGAAGGACGAAAGTAAACGAGGGGAAAAAAGTGGTAAGAATGGGTCCGAAATAGGACTAAAACGGGCTAAAATGAGGTCCAAAATATTTTCTTAATGCTCTAAACGAACTTCCTTTAATTCGCCCTAAATGGTTGTGTATAGAGAGTGTATACGGAGGGAAAAGCAAAGGAGATTGGATGAGGGTTCACTGAACTAAACACTTGTTCTGAAAGATTATATTTATTACAGAGTCGAAGGGAAATTACCTTTATTTCTGCCTTCAAATAACAGAAATAATGCTAATGGCATAAATATTTTAGGCAGTTTTACGAACTGTAAACATCAATCAGAAAGAGGTAGCCAATATAATACACCAAACAAGAAAGGTATCGGAAAAACATTTCGAAATAAGCAATGTTTCTGAGAACAGAATATATATATTCTCTCTCTCTCTCTCTCTCTCTCTCTCTCTCTCTCTCTCTCTCTCTATATATATATATCTCTATATATATATATAATATATATATATATATATATAGATATATATATATATATATATACACACACGAGGGTACTTCAATAAGTATCCGCACTTTTTATTTTAGTGATAATATAGTATATTAAATATATACTCGTAATAACGATCCAAACTGAGATCTATAGGCTTATTTAGGCTAGCAACAGTATAGGCTTACTTAGGCGAGCAACAGTATCGGCTTATTTGGGCTACTCGTAGCTGTCACATATCGTACGAGTCGTGAGCATGGCTGCGCCGCTTTCAATTTGTACTCAGGAAGAATAGAGATCCGTGGTTCGTTTTTTGTGGGCAGAAGGTGTGAAAGGAGCTGAAATTCACACGTGTTTATGTGCTCAGTATGGAATAATGCGTTACCACAGCGAAGTGTGTACGAGTGGATTCAAATGTTCAAGGAAGGTCGGACATGTGTGACAGATGCTCAACCCTCAGGACGACCATCAACATCAACCAGTGGTGACAAGCAAGAAGCCAGAGCCATGATTTTCGATGACAGAAGATTAACAATAAAAGAAATTGCATCTTCATTAGACATCAGTTAAGGGTCAGCCTATTCGATAGTTCATGACATTCTTGGCTTTCACAAGGTTTGTGCAAGATGGGTGCACAAACAGTTGACAGAAGAGCACAAGCGTAATCGTATGGACGTCTGCTCTCGTCTTTTGGCGCGGTATCATAATGAAGGTGAAAACTTTTTGGAGCGCATTATCACTGGAGATGAAAACTGGATCCATCACTATGAACCAGAAAGCAAACGACAGAGCATGCAATTGAAGCATCCAACATCTCCCGTTGCAAGGAAGTTCAAAGCGCAGCCGTCAGCATATAAAGTTATGCTAACACTGTTTTGGGATACATGAGGCCCTATCCTTGAACATTATCTAGAGCGTGAAACTACAGTAACAAGTGTATCGTATTCTGACATGCTTCGGAATGAGTTAAAGCAAGCAATTCGCACAAAACGGAGAGGGAGATTGTCGGAAGGTGTTATTCTGTTACACGACAATGCGCGCCCTCATACCGCTGTACAGACTAGAAAATGTCTTCAAGAACTTAAATTTGAAGTTCTCGACCATCCAGCCTACAGTCCAGACCTGGCACCTTCGGATTTTTACCTGTTTGGACCACTAAAAGACGCTTTGAGAGGTCAGAGATTCCAAGGCGATGATGACCTGAAGGAGGCGGTGCATGACTGGCTACGCACACAGCCAAAAACATTCTTTTGTGATGGCATTAGGAAGCTTGTAGATCGCTGGACTAAGTGTATTGAGAAACAAGGAAACTATGTTGAGAAGTAATGTTTATAATCTATCAGATGTGAAAATAAAATTGTGAAAATAAAAAGTGCGGATATTTAGTGAATTACCCTCTTATATTTTTATTCATATAATACTTATATTCATATGTATGAATAATTCCTATATTCCTATATTTTTATATTCATACAATTTTTATATTCATATATATTTATATTCATATAATACTTATATTCATATATATGTATGTATGTCTTATATTCATTTTTACATATAGAGTCCAAATTCGCAAAACGCTGACGAACTTCGGAAAATTTTTTTGATTCGCTTTCTATTTTATTTCTGATGAATAATTGGGGAATTATTTCTTTTTAAATTACTTAATCATGTTTTTAGATCTAGCTTAGTAATGTAATCTTGTTAAATTCTGCAATGTTCATTTTCTGTATATATTCTCTCTTCGTTGTAAAAGATGAAGTCATGTCTTTTAAGAATGTGTTGTTCTTTGAATTAAGAATGTGTTGCATGGTTTGTAATGCGTTCTTATTTTACTTCTTTTCATCTTTCACCCCTTTCCGGCAGAGTGGGCTGCATCTTCTACCTCTTCTTTTAGCCCCTTACTTTCTTCTTTCTCTCGGGCTAACCTTAGAGTGGATCTTAGGGTCTTTGTTAGCATTAGCTTCCGTAGATCTATAGATGTCTTGCTTAACGTTTAATTTTAAATCTTAGGCTTTTAATTTTTGCTCTTATGCAAGTTTAAGTGTAATTCATAATAAAATGCACATTTCATTTTCCATTTTTAATTAACTCGCCAGATCTTGATAACATCCGATCTGTCAATATGCGGTTTAAAACAAAAATATGGCTTCATCTTCAAATATCTTGCTTATCAGTCTAGATATTGCTAGAGCTAAAGTATTTACCTTATCTTTAAATATTTTGCAAAATAAATCAACCTATTGAGAATAAAAAACAAAAACAGATGAGCATTAAATAATAATGATATCATTAAAAATTTCACTATATAATCCCGTAAAATTTCTCCAATGTTCATTCTGATTTGTCTGATCTGACTTATAGGCTGAGCATTACCTGTAACATTTTAGCAGTAAACTACAGTAAGAGAATATCTTTGTCTTCTCCTTCGATCCTTGTTTTCTTCAGAGAACTTAGTCTTAAAATAGAGAAAAATAGTTTCCCGATACGCTACAAGAATCGGGGAACCTTCAGAGAATTTAGTAAGCTCTACAGAATCCTCTGATCCACTACAAGAAGAAATCGGAGAGTAGTATAAGAGCAACTTTTGCGATTCCCTACTCGGTACCAGATGCTCCAGAGTAACAACTTCGTTGCAGCCACCTAACCAGAAGCCCCGTCAACATCGAACCGCCCAAAGCCATAGACGGAGGGGTTAACAACTGGCGACCTTGCCAGGATTCTTCCAGTCTTCCAGACCCAGGAACTAGAACCAACATTCAGTTGACCCGCGTGTCACGCCTTCTAGTTCTTTACATCCATCATTCGACCGGTGTGTCACGACTCCAAGTTCTCCACGCTCTGTCTTCGCTCAGGAACAAGTGGCCAGCAAGACACGTCTTCAGGACACTTCTTCAACGATTTCGCCGTAGGAATCTTGCAAATTACAGATCTCTTTTTCAAATTAATTACTAAACATTTGAGAAGTTAGTATAATTAACAGTTAATAATTGGTATCAAGCCAGAATCAACACAAAATACACTGAACACTTCATACACCAGTGATACATTTCTTTTTATTGAAACCGAGTTATTTCAACTATTAGAGTTAGCATAGAATAATTTTATTTAATGTACCAATCATAATATTCACGTACATTCGAGTGAGATTTTGTTTAATTTTTTCATTATTTTGTTTACAATTTTAATTTTTTTTTCCCTAGTTAGGCAAATTGTTGTGCATTTATTTGTGTATTTCTTAGATAGAGTAGTCAGGAAAGCCATTCAAGTCATCATTCCATAGATTAAGATCGGTCAAGCAGACCAAGTTAGAATACATTAACAGTACCTTCATATATGAGCGATTCAGACGGTGCGCTTTCTGACACTGAAAATTTCCCTACACCCATTTTTCTACCTACCTCGCGCCCTTCAAACATATTTCCAAACACACAAACTTCAGATCAAGCACAAGCCAACATGTCTCATACCGCTTCCCCAGCACACATTAACTTAGGTAGACTTGTAAACCTTCCCCACACTGTCCTAATTTTTGAGGGAACCATAGATAATAACTTTGTTGAACTGCTCGTAAGACCTTGGATTGAGTCTCTAGAACAGCATTTCTTACGCGAAAATATCACAGATGATGATATAAAGATTAGGGAAGCTAAAAGGTTTATTGACCATAAAGATGGGAATGCCCATGATACAGTTACATACGTCCCATTCATAAGCGAAACTACAACTTGGGACAATTTAAAAAAATACTTATTAGAATTTTTCAAAATAACACTCGCACAACCTTTGGCCACATTAGACGCTGTCTTCCGAGCTAAGTGGAAGAAAGAACATGAAGATTTAAATAATTTTATTACATAAACACAAACTCGGAGAAGCCCTCCGAGCCGCAGAAAATGCATGTGACATTACGTTCACTTCAAAGCAAAGAAATCTAGTAGTTAGCAGCATCCATTTACCAAAACCTACCCGTAGCACCTAAAGAGAAATTTCAAGAGTGTCTAAATATTGACAAACCAGTAAGTGTAGCCATAAATAAAACAAGGGAACATTATCCAGACTTAGCGAACCAGAACTACCGGAAGGGTAGAGAGACTGCCACACAAGACATTCAGCAGTAGCAACAATAACAACAACAACAAGAACAACAACCTTATAACTCTCGGCTGATGCAGGGAACACCATCTCAGAAACAAACCCAACAAACCCAGAATGCACGCCTTCCTCCTCAGTGTTTTAATTGTGATAGTTTTGGGCACATGATGAATCAATGCAATTATCCCCCTTATTGCTCCCACTGTCATGAACATGGTCATCGCCCAGGCGACCGACAAAAATGTGCTGACAAAGACCCCTTAGGGTACAGGCCCCACTCCCAGAGATCAAATCATCAAAAGCCCTCCAATTCTCAGAAACCAGTTAGTTCCTCAACAGAACCACCCACCAAACAGATCACAACTACAAGGTCAACCCAATGTCCACACCCCAATATAATCAGCAAGGTCGGATGGTTCGGTACGTAGAATTACCCGTTAAAGAATCAGTTTCCCCACTGTACACTTTCCAAGAAGACCCTCCAGTGTATGGTGATCCCGTAGCATATGACTCAGGTCCTCCCATAAAAGTCAGTTCAAGTTCTTTTTTAGATCCCACTTTGGAGGCACTAGTTCAGCCTCCTCCCTCCTAAATAGCAGTAATAAACCCAAATACACACATAAACTACTCATCAGGATAATAGGTGAGAACCTACTACATTTAATAATAAATTGCAGCACAGATAGCCGAGATTTAACTGCTCTCCTAGATGCAGGAGCACATGCGACATTAATTAAGAAACAATGTGCAGATGAATTAATAGGGAATACAGATTATAAATATGAAATTAAGGCACCTTTTTGCCATCTCAGAGGAGTTACAGGCACACCCATCCCTACATATGGAGAAATCGAATTATATTTAGAAGTTGTTAACGCGGTATATCCCGCAAAATGTTGTATTGTGGACGCAGTCGCCACCTTTCAGACAGATATTTTACTAGGTATGGATTTCTTCAACCGGAATCAAAGGGAAATTTACACAGCCAGAAAATTATTTAAGTTGAGAAATAGGACACACCCTCTCCGTGAGAATAATATACAGGTACCGTACGTTCAGGCTAACGGTAAGAAAAACAGTTTAGTTCGGGTTTCCGAAAGAAATAGGAAACCCACTCCAGTTTATAGCAGTTGAAGTCAGTCGGTTGCATCCAGAGGGACAACCGCCCGTGAAATCAGCCCCCAGAGTAATAAGTTCCAGTTGTTGAACCCAGCAGGATCAACACAGTCAGTTTCCAGTCAGCCAGTTTCCAGTCAGCCAGTTTCAGTTAACTCAGCAGTTAAGATACGGAATCCAACTGAAACGATTTTTCAGCCATTAAGGCAAATTTTAATCACCGAACCAGAGTCAAATTCACAATTTTTCATATGCCCTACAGAGCATATAACAGTGGCACCTTATGAGAAGATTTGTTTCCTAGCAATAGTAAACAGTCAAGGAAAACTATTAGTCAGATCGTACTCTTATTACAAAGAAAAGTAATTTCAAGAGTGATGTTCTTATTGCCCAAGTTCTTAGTCATAGTCAGAATTCAGCTATCCCTGTTGTTTGTTTAAAAAAAGGTAAAAACCCTTTGAATTAACTTCAACTTAGAGAATAACAACTGTTTCGACAGTAGAAATAAATTCAGATTTCCCCACCAGTACTATAAATCGTGTTTACAGTTCCTTAGAGTTAAACCCTACAGCATTAAGAGAAGAATATAAAAAATGTCTGGAACACTCCAGGAGTCACCAGCTTTACAGGATGCCAAACTACTGGAATCACTTCTCGATTTCCTGATAAGAAATACAGATGTGATGGCCCTAAAAGGAGATCCTCTGGGCCGAACTAATTTGGTCCCTTTCGAAATCAAACTGGAACCCAATTCCAAACCCATCTTCATTCCTCCCTAAAGGGTTCCATTCCCAATTAGTTACTGTTGAGGAACACATCAAGGACATGTTGGAGCAGGATGTCATTCAGCCTTCAGCTAGTCCCTGGTCCGCTCCTATGATTCTTGTTTCCAAAAAGGACGGAACATCTCGCCCTTGTATAGATTTTAGACGCCTAACTACATTACCATCCCGGACCGTTTCCCTATTTCAAACATGCAGGAAAGAATTCTGAACGTAGGGAGAGCTAACTTCTTTTCATCCCTCGATTTAGCATCCGGTTATTGGCAAATGAAGGTCAGTCCCGAATCTCGGACATTGACTGCTTTCTCCACAAACCGAGGCCATTACGAATTCCAGGTTTTACCTTTCGCAGTCCGAAATGGGCCTGCTAATTTTTCTAGGTTGATGAATATAGTCCTTTCCGACCTATTAGGCGTCGAAGCTCTCGTCCATCTTGACGATATTATCATTTATAGTTCGGATATAAAAACACACTTTCCACGTCTTCAGAATGTGCTATCACGTTTGAGAAAAGCACACCTTAAACTGAAACTTGCAAAGTGCAACTTTTTACAGGAATCCCTGGTATACTTAGGATTTCTACTATCATCCACTGGAATTAAACCTGATCCAGCCAAACTTGAATCACTGAAAGGTACCGTGTACCTAAAACCATCGACGACGCTCGTGCATTTATTGGATTTGTCGGATTCTATCGAAATTCTATCCCCCAATTTTCAAGCATTTCTAAACCCATTACCAAATTTTTTCAGAAAAATGCTAAATTTAATTGGGAATCTGATCACAACATGCTTTTGAGACTTTAATTGGTAAACTAACTTGTCATCCCATCCTACAACATCCCGAGTACACCAACAATTTTTCATAGCCACAGATGCTTCCTTCTATGGACTAGGAGCCGTCCTATTACAGGACGTAGATGGTGTGGAATTACCCATTGCTTATGCCAGTTAGCTTCTATCTGGACCTCAACGGAATTATTCCACTACGGACCGGGAGGCCCTAGCGGTATATTGGGCTTTGAAAAAATTCCGAAATATTGCCTATGACTACGATGTTACCATCAAAACTGACCATGAGCCACTCACGTATCTCTTCAAGGACAAGCTATTTGAAGGACGGTTGAGTAGATGGGCTCTGGTGATTCAGGACTTTGCAGCAAAAATCGTATACAAACCAGGAAAACTTCAAATTATTCCAGACGGATTGTCGAAACTGAAGCCCGACACCCAAGTGAATAAGATAGAAACTCTTCCTGTGTTCGATGACGAACGTCTGCAATACTCCCAACAACAGGACCAACACACTCAGAACCTTCGGGCTCTCCTGGAACAAAATGAACCATCGAAGGTAAAAGGACAGTACAACCTAAAAGATGGGCTCGTACATTTTAGGAACGAAGATGGAAACGACCTTGTGGAAATACCAATGGATCTCGTAGATATAGCCATCGGACTTTGTCACGACTCACGTTTGCATGGCCGCACGGGGCCGGATAGCACCATCAAGTCTTTTGGAGCGACACCATTTACCCGAAATGAATAAAAAGGTACATGAATACATCGCTGAATGCCCGTCTTGTTTAAAACATAAAGGCAACGTACCCTCCAAAGCTCCCATGCATAAATATCCAGTATGCCAACGGCCCTGTCAAAGAACTGGAATGGACATACTAGGACCATTCTCCAAAACATCAAAGGTAAACCAGTACATCATTTTGTTTACGGATCACTCCTCGCATTAAAGCGAAGTAGTTGCCACTCCAAACCAGAACTCGGAAACTGTGGCAAGAGCCCTAGTGAAACGCGTCATCCAAAACCCTACTACTCCTTTCATCCTAATTTCGGATAATGCCCTTAGTTTCACTTCCAAACTGTTCAAGTCACTCTGTAACATGTGTAAAATTAAAAACACACACTTTTCGGCATAACATCAGCAGGCAAACGGCATAGTGGAAAGACAATCGGAAGAGCTTAGAAGCCCTCCGCCATGTTGTCGATGCATCCTCCCGTACATGAGATGATTCCCTCCCCATGATGCAAACAGCCATGAACAACGGCTATAACGTGTCCATCGGGGACACCCCTCATTTCGTCCTATATCACTACGATAAACGGCTACCTTTTGATTTGCCTCACCAAATCGACTCGTCAGAGTAGTATGGGCGCAAAAGGAGAGCGTGCAATCCAATTGAAAATGTTGATCAATGTTGCAAGAGTGCTAAACCCCTTGGCACCAGTGCCAGTGCCAACCCCTCCAAAGGGGAGGGAGTTGTGCAAGAGCAACACGGGTTATGCAACTTGGAGGCGGAGTTATCTCGCAAGAGAAAGAGAGGAGAAGATGAGAGAGGAAGAGAGGTGTTCGCTTGACAGGGGCCAAGCGCATATTAAGATTTCTGCCGAGAGGACGTTGTCTTATATGTTCCTAATCAGCCAGTCGGCTTAATCAGCCAATGCCTCCAGGCACTATCAGCCAGTTGGCACAGTGTATACTTCGTTTTGGCACGTACACACCCGTCTATACGCCCATAAAATATTACGCACACACGATTATATGCGTCGGGCACGAGACCCGGTGGCGGCGCGTCATTCCACGGTTGGTAGCCAGGGTAACCTAATGATCTGTGTTAAACTGTAGGTCTAAGGTGGAGTGTAAACATCCTTTCACGATTGGTAGATAAATAAGTAACCAGTCTCCCTCTCGCTCGCTCTCGCTCCCCCCTTTCTCCCTCTCGCTCTCTCGCTCTCTGCCTCCCTCTCTCTCTCTCTCTTTCCTTTCCTCTCGCTCTCTCCCTCTCGCTCTCTACCTCTCGCGCGCTCTCTTTTACATATATATATATATATACACACACACATCCCCGTTAAAAAGTAAGTCTAGGGTGGGGTGAAAGGATTGCCAGTCATGAGAAAGAACAATTCGGCCGGAAGCAATCGAAGGGTTGATCAAAGAAAGCCTATATATATGTACAGTTCTGGAAAAAAGTTCATCTAAAAAAATTCTGAAAACTATAAAAAATTAGTACATGAAGTGTGCGCAAAATTTATAATTAGCAATCACGTCAAATTGCTCTAATTCACAATAATTCCATTTATTACATAACTCAAACAAATCTCTAGGATTTATCGTAAATTTATGCCTGATTTCTGAATATACGGGGAGCGGAATAAGACGGCTTACCGGGAATAACACAATCACCTTGTGAAAAATAATATTTATCATTTACTACAGAAATTACTAATTAGTACAAGAAGAGTTAAAAACTTGGTGGCTAACTGGATTTCACATGGAGTATATATGAAAAAAATTAAACAAAAAATAATAATAGCATAAGAAATACGAACGGGGAATATATATATATATAAAATAATAATATACGATACGTATAATCAACAGCATATTAGTACAGAAAAAAAAATATATATATACATATATACATACACAAATATATTAAACAACGTTCTGAAAATTGCGGAATGTAAGCTGTATTAATTCTCGTCATGCGTGAAATAATAAGGTGATGTTAATGTGTGTATATGTATATATACACACACGTCTATTAAAGAGTATCCTTTAAAAATAAAATTTGAAACACCTGTTCTACAGCGAGTTAGCGGCGCCAGGAAATGAAAAATAACATTGGATTTAAAATCTCTGATAATAAACAACGCCTCGACCGAATCTTATTTCCATTCTCTCGACATAATAAACTTTGGTGTTTAATGAATTGCTACATCACACATCTTTGTTATTTTTTAACTTTACTTATTGTACCGAAAGCAAAGCTGATCCTATATATGTACAAATCTCTCGCTCTCGCTCTCTCTCTTTCTCTCGCTATATATATATAATATATATATATATATATACACACACAATTATATTAATCAGCGATCTGCTCGAGATCGTAAACTTTGGGCTAATGATCCGCAACCAGCATGCACCTCTTTTATTTTTAAATTTATTTATTGTAACGTACGATAACGCAGACCCCAATAAACTTTTACAGCGGTTTTCTTCATGGATAATTAAATCTGAAATTACCTTCCACTTTTATATTTCAGAGCCATAAACCGAGTCACATACCATCCTCAGCTACCTCTCGCTCTATCCCTCTCGCTCTCTCTCTCTCTCTCTCTCTCTCTCTCTCGGTCGAATACAAGATTAAAAAAACAAAGCGTTTCTCGTCTCTCCACGAATGGGCATATCTGACACGCCCCAGATTTCACGGGGCAACCAAACACAGCCCTTTGGCCGGAGCCCAGGACCTCTGTTTGGCCGCTATGCAGGCCTACGCGTTAAGCCACGCCCAAAAATCATTGATAACCAATAGGAAGCTCGCGAATCGTGTGTTGTGGGTTGGTCACAAGCCCCCTTTATAAAAGGGATGAGTTCATCTCAGATCCTCAGTTCGTATGTTTTTTTCGCTTAGTGCTATTCAAATATACACTGAGTCAGTTATCGCTCTACAATTCTCCCGATTTGTTTGACGATCAAGATTTTTACCCATCAGCTGAGCTCCACCTTTTCAACGCGGTGGAACAGAATGAACTTCTCTGAGCGCAAGTTGTTTCAGGAATTTGTGACGAAATGCAAGAGCCGTTCAATGTAGACGATATCAAAATGTAAGTAATTAATTTGTGATTATATTCTGCCGCTCATTCAGTGTTAACTTATAAAAGGCCACGATAAATGCGTTTTGAAAACTAGTTTGTGTTATTCTCGGTCGGTGTTAGTTAATTTATAAAAAGCCGTAATAAAACGAAGTGAAAAATATTTTTAA
This sequence comes from Bathynomus jamesi, assembly GCA_023014485.1. NCBI lineage: Eukaryota > Metazoa > Arthropoda > Malacostraca > Isopoda > Cirolanidae > Bathynomus > Bathynomus jamesi. The sequence continues at coordinate 710,772 of JAJOZX010001507.1, read as the reverse complement.
TTATTCTCTGTTTCCTTCGTGATTATTTCGGCATATATATATATATATATGATGTGTTTTTATTTGTACATTTCTCGATAATTTAAAGACAGCACCGCAGTAGGATTTAGAAATATTAAAAACTTTTAAGAATTGCTGGTGGGCCCCGGTTTGAGACCTTGCGTCGGCAGACGTTGTCTTAGCACTCTTACTTTTGAAAACTACCAGGATATCTGCTTTTTTATTATAATTTTTAAAACTCGTTTCATTTTCTCTTATTGTAGCTTTAATTAAACTTTATTTTTACTTAACTTTATTGGACCGATGGGGAACTTGATCGTGTTATAGCTACTTTTCGTTTTGATGAAAGGAAAATATATGATATGGATGCTTTACCCCACAACCAAACCAGCGATCTGAACACAGAGGTCGTGGTATTGGTTCACATCCGGTCCAACGAATGCCAGGTCACCGAGGAGCTAATGTAAGTATTTTTGGGGCTGAGAACAAAACACTGTATTTTCATTTAATTTATTAAGTGGTAGAAAACATGTACAAAGCGGAACCAGTATCCATTAAATAAGTCTTAATGGCTAAAATAGGCCTTTACACAATATGGATATACACCTTTACACAATACAGCGGGTGCTAACATATGGGAACCTTTTTTTATCTGTCTGCATACTTTTTATCGTTCATTTCAGTGTTGCACAAATCGAATAATTTTAAAAAATTTATAAATCCCTTCCCACGTGACATGTGCATGAGAAATGAGAGGGCGTACATCCCGCACGTGTTGCTATAATATCCTTGAAAGCGATACGGGTTCCATACAATCTCAGGTACATGTATCTGTTCGATAAACTGCACAACCACAGAATCATTCCAGGGCTGAGCGCCGAGTGAGTCAAAATAGTACATTCTTTCCCTATTTTTAAAATAGATTGCAAACCAATGAATCCCCTCACCCCCACAATGTCGGTGTTAACGATAATCCCGTACCAGTTTCTCGTAGTTGGCAACTTCAATATTTCATTCTTCGCAAACACACCGATAAATTTGAGCGTGTGAAACGGTCACTTTTCATTACTCTCTGGAGTGTATTCGCGTCCATTTTAAAAGTCTGTGACCACGTTCCTGAAACGATCAACTTCTATTAGTGCCTGTGATTCGAGGTAAACTAGCACACTTATAGGCGCGTCTATAGGCTTGGCAAATTCCAACCTGACTGAGATGTTTCCACTCTGTCGTGGAGTTAAGTGCGTATTTACACTAGCAGAGTAGTCAGGCGTAATATCAAATTCTTCGACAAATTCTTTCTGCGTTACACCAAACCCAAGCTCGTCACATGCACCTGTATTATGAGCCAGATTACTATAAGCTCTCACGCAGAGCTGGAACACAGCGTCTGATGAGTAATCAACAGTCATGTTCCTCCCCAAAGCGATGCCATTTACGTATAGAGTAATATTTTTAAGGCCAAAATTTTCGAATTTAAAGGCACTCTTTTTATATATTCCATTCGTCGAGGCGTGGTCCTGCATTCCAATTAATATCCTTTTAGGACAACTACAAGGGCCACGTTTTCTAGTTGCTTCGAGGCCAACCCGGTGGGTACCGTATATAGTTTGATCTTTACCCTGTTAATTGGGTATTTTACTGTGGCGTGTATTAAGTCTTTCTCAATCTCTATTTGTTTTGCCGAACTTAATTTCACTCGGCGTATACGGAAGTACGCCTCCATTATGTGAATCACAACGGGTTTCGCGCCCTCTTGATCAGACCCCAGATTTATGCCGATCGCAGGAATCGTGAGGGTAAGCTTCAACTTCATATCCTCCCCATTCATAAGCAGTTTCTCCTGGAATGTGAAATCTGTATGAAGATATCCAAAACACTCGTATATCTTTTTTTTAGAATTTTTAAATTTATCCTTTATACCATTTTCATCTTTAGTATGGTAATATCCTTCTGCGGTTAAAAAGGTGTCCTTCGCTTTTTTTGAAAAGTTGAGGACATTTTCCAGATAGGGTCGTAGGTGATAATAACCCGTTCCTGGCGAGATGTTAGCCTCATTTAAATACACCTCACACTGGCTGAATATGGAGTGCAAAAAGTTGGTTTCAGGGTACGCGGAGTAACTATCATCGTAATCCGTTCCATCAGAATGGGCTATACGCAGTTTAGCGTACATGGCATGCAGCTCTGGTCAAAAAAGTAAGGGCCTGAACTGGGTATCACGAATTCTATAGGGGCACTCGGCGAACTAATTGTGTTTAATGGGTTAATTGTAATAAAGTCGCTATGCTCAATAGAGACCAGAGTGGGGGGCATATCAAAGAGGAACAGTTCCGATTTACAGCATTGTGAACTATACGGATAGATGAAACGCGCCATGACGAGTCAGAAATAGTGCCTCCTCTCTCGACAACTAGTAATCAGCCTATGATACGTGAGAGTAGTGTCCTCAGTTTATATCAGTTAAAAAAATGATCAGCCATAGGTTTCATACGCTTAGAGCACTTCTTTTTTATTTCCTTTTACGTTTAGCGCCAGGTGATGGTAACCCCCCCTTCTTCCTGGCAGATCCCTTCTTTCCGCCACCACGCATTTTTCCCTTTGCATCCTTGATGATTTCGTCCCGTGTACTTTTTAAATGTTTTTTAGAGCTTCTTTAGGCTTGTTCCTCCCATTATATCTTCTGCCGCGTAAAAACTTGTTTGTAACGCCATCATCCCTAGGTACCTGGCACCCCTCTTCAACAGTGGGACAGCTGTGCGTAGTATGGATGAAAAAATGGATCCAAGCCCACCCACTCCCACGTTGGTATCTCACTCTTCGATAGACTGAATGGCCTTCGAGTCATTATAAACGGCGAAAGTGTAGTTTCACTGTTAAGCTCCCATCACCGAATGAGAAATTTTTTCCCTCAATCGTTCTTATATAGTATATCGAGATGTTGGTTAATAGATTAATCGCAACATTCACATAATGGGGCTTGTCATATGTAATGCTCAAACTTTTCCCTCTATGGTTGGGGAGGTGTGCAATGCGCAGCAGGCGCGCCAGGGTGTCCGCAACAAATTGGTGCTCTAAGATATTGCTGTAAATATAGCACATGTCTGGAGGTGGAGAGCTTTCACCCAGTTTCTCCATCTTTAATTGATACATTAAGCTGGACAAGTCATGCTGTGCCTCGTGAAAGGTATCTCTTTGGAGAGCTGCGCTATATCGGCCCTCAGCCACAATTGTGAACAGCTCTTTACCTTTAATATTTCTAGTAAGCGTTGATTTTAACTTCACTGTGCATGCAGGCGTGTCTATGTTTACGACTTCAAAAAGTAAATCGTTTGTCAGGTACGACTTTTCAAGACTCTTGTTTAACCCCGTCACAATGTCCATGGCTGTATCATAATGGCCGATTCCTAGCGAAACATTTGTGCTATGGTACTGTTCCTCACCGAACAGGACTGATCCCATAGTACTGTCTAAGGTTATGCCTAATTTTTCGCACTCATCGATTCTTTGAAGGATCAGAAATATGATTTGCTCATTTTCAAGAGTTAAAAATTTGGAGACTAACTGGAGTTCACATAAACACTCCTCATACGAATCACGCTCCAATTCAATTGGTCCGTGAAGTTCTGTCACAAAATTGGCCAGGGTGGTGTTAGGATGTACAGACAGAGAAAAGGAGGAAGGGTGTGTGACATAGAAGTGGCTAGGCGCCATGTTGGATACTATTTGAGCTTCATTATTGCAGTAGCTTTTATACAGGTACTACAGCTTTCTGGATAACCTAGCCATTTCACCATGTACATTATTCTCTTTCCTTAACCTTTGCTGCCTAAAATTTTTTCAATTTTAAAAACACTTTTTCCTAAATTAAATGTCACTTTCTGCAACTACTCGCGGTAAAAGCCTCCAACGATCTCTTCCCCATTCAGATCTTCAACGTAATACATCATTATCTCACCATTAGGTCTCATAAACCAAACTTTAAAAATCTCACGTGTCCATCCTTGCTCATATCCCTTCGCAAATTTAATTCCCGAACGTGGTAGCTTTACATAATCATTGATTTTGAAATGTGTAGACTGCGGTGGCGGTGCTCCATCTCTTCTCACCTCTGGCACCGCGCCTCCTTCTAAAACTTCGTTAGGTGTTGTGCCAATCGTACGGTGGTGTGAATGGTTGCATGATGATGCCTATGACCTGAGAACGTTTATATATCTGTATGTGTTTTTATGTGTAAAATAGAGACATGCGTTCCTTTATGGTACGTTGAACTCTTTCACCTAAAGAGGCCTTATGTATGGAACTGCTAGTGTAGTAACCGATATTAAACTCTGTCAGCATGTTCTCAAAAGCGCGACATATAAATTCTTTCCCTATATCCGTACAAAAATAGCCAGGAACCCTTTCTTCTTTTAACATCAATGTTTTGGTCGCTTTAGCAACTGTTTCAAGCGATTTATTTTTCAGGAGAATTAGCCAGAGATATCTAGAGAATACATCTATTATGAATAGGATGTAGCGGTAGCTGTCATTATGCACTGAATATCTTTGCATGTCTGTTAAATCTGCTTGCCAAATAGAGTCAATCGAATCCGCGGCTGTCTTGGCCGTTTTAAACCTTTTTCTCACGGGTTTATGAAGTGTATAAGCATACTGCTTCCGCAAAAAGCGCTCAACATCTTTTTTCCCTATTCCGTAAACACCTCTGTACAGTCTATGAACGTCATCATAGGAGGCTGAGTTAGATATATCATAATAGCATTTACTTAATATGTTAGCCATTTGCTAATTTTAGAGACACGTGGATAAGGTTGGCGATGGCGTAGTGAGTTGTCATACATGCTAGACTTGATCCAGGTCTTTTAACCTATTCAGATTACCTATCAATGTTTTGGGAACATTTATTTGTTGTAGTCTTGCTTTAATATGCTGTTGGTGAGGGCCTGTCCCACTTTCTCACCAGATCATGAACAATATCAACGATGTTCGATCCTTGTAACCTTGTTCCTTCAACAATGACCTCGCCTGTATCGGCCCACTGTATGATGGAGTTTTCACTCAATAGATTATAAAGATTTAAGCCATTATTCCTCAATGTATGTGGGAGACTATTTTTTAACACATGTTCGATGTGTTTTCCGTTGTTCTTTGGTTGGTCATCTCTAACGTCGGGCCCAGGTCTTGTGTCGCCATGCTCAGCGCTACTCGCGCTGTGCCTAATAACCACTGGGAGCTCTGTCGGATTCTTATAATTTTCGTACTCATGAAGAAATTTCTGCAAAGCCTCTTGGTACAAGAGCCTTTTCTCATCAGATGACTTTTCACTGTTTAATAGGACTAGCAACTCGCTTTCCATTCTTTTAAGCCTACTTTTACGGGGTTCTAGAGCCGTGTCTGGAATCTTTGAACTTTGCAATGAAGCATACACTTCGTGCAGAATCACAACCACCTTCTTCATTATATTAATCTAGTCAGTAAAGGGCCCAAAACTGAAAATAAGATCGGTAAGAATGATCCTCCTCTTTGTACAATAATTCGTAGCATGCGACAGTTCAAAGCGGAAGCATGATGAAGAGCCCTCCACGTCATGTATAAACCGTCCCAGGATTGCTCCGGTTGTTAGACCCCCAGTAATAGAGCCCCAACCCTCTACGTCTTACGACACAACCCCCACAATAGTACCTTCCTCAAATATGCCCCATTGTTCTGTTCCGGGTAATTCCTCCACAGCAGCTTCACATCCTGTAGAGGATGGTATAATATTCGAGTTGGTGCGCACCGCTAACCCCATCCCTGCCCGGACTAGAATTCGGTACGTGGTCAGGGTTGACCCTGGATCCCTGTATACCAACGGACTGCGGCGGGTAGTTGAACGTATTGCGGAGTTTGCCCTTCACAACCGCGACGAACGTGAAGTCCGGACGAGGTTATTCTTCAGGTTCGGGTCAGATGAGGGGGAACGATTTTTGGGTGGTAATACCTTTCAAACGTTTGGCGGCTGGAGACCTAGAATATATCTTTGGCCGTATAATGCAAGCCTCTGAAAGTGGAACATCCTTCAATATGGACAACTTCATGGTAGATAGTGATAGATTATTCCGGGTTGCGGGTCATAGTGCCACACCTTATACTCTTAATTTCAATTCTCCGGTTATTTACAGAAAGCAATTAAACGTCGATCGTAGTTGTGGTTTTATAGCAATAATCTTAGCTCATATGTTCACTGTGCTAAATACTTGGACGCCAAAAATTTGGCTGCTCACGGTTGTGCAGCGTGCCCGTAAACTGGCTTAAGATTGTAAGCTTGAGTTTGAGTGTAATATGGGTCTGAAGAACTGAGAAGGGCCGAGAAGGAAACGAATGCACGTATAGTCGTATTTGGAATGGATCATCGTCATAGGACTGTGTATGTTTTTAAAAGCAGCGTGAGAGTTCGTACAAGACCTCTACTTATTTTAGGATTGTCAAGAACATCGTATCTCCCCATCCGTAACATAAGAACTCTCTACGCCAGATATGATCAAAGGCGAAAATATGGAAGGCATCATGATTTGTGTAAGGGTTATCTCGAGTTTGCTGATCATATGGTGAAACATTGTAAGGATTGCTACATGGTATGTGAGCAGTGGAAAGCCCCGAATGTGAAAGTTGTGTAGTTGAAACCGAGAAGAGGGAATGTAATGTGTGTAGACGTACATTTTTCAATAATAATTGCTTTGAACTCCATAAATCAAATGGCACTTGCAGGAAAATGAGGATTTGTAAATGCGGCATTTCACATGATGGATAATTGGGGGAATTTCAAACATAAATGCGATGAAATTCACTGTTCTACATGTCATGAAAAATATAAGGAGGATGGAGTGAAGCATGTATGTTATATGGAAGATACTAAGCCTAAAAATAGCCCTTGTATAACCGTGTACTACGATATAGAAACTTACACGAACGCTGAAACCAAAGAGGTTATTCCACATTTACTCGTAAGTCAGACTATCTGTGATGAGTACATGGAGATCGAGTGTGATGAGTGCCACACATGTGGAAAACGGACAAACGTTTATAAAACGAATGCACACGGCAGCCCTGTGAAACTCTTTGTATCCTGTATTGTCAAATTAGCGGACAAGTTGAAAAAAATGACTGGTATATTCTTGCTCATAACGGGGCAAAATTTGACACACTGTTCCTTTATAAGGAGCTGCTTGAACACGAGTCGTCTGCGATATTTACAGGTGATCCCTTGAAAAGAGCAATAAACTAATACAGATGCAGATAAGAGGTAATGTACAGTTTAAAGACATCCGGCTGTTCACACTTTGTAAATTAGCAAAGATACGCAAGATGATGGGCGTAGCCGCTGAAGTTTCAAAAGGGTATTTCCCTCACATATTCCTCACTAACGAAACTTTAAATTACGTAGGACTACCTCCACCCAAACATTACTTTAACTACACCAACAGGAGTGATAGTGAGCGTGAAGATTTTGACCACTACTACAACAGTTTTAATGAAGCTAGTCCACAAAATATAGCCGATGAATGTGAACGTTATTGCGTGAATGACACGTGTACTTAGAGTATGCTTTCAAGCCTTTAGAAGGATGTACATAACCGTTTCAAGTGCGATCCGCTGCAAGTCGCGACCACGATCGCCTCATTATGTTTTACAGTGTTCAAGAATAACTTCATGCCTAAAGACACCGTAGCAATCATTCACAGAAACAACCCCCGCAGTTATGGGCACAAGGCTATTTACTGGCTCATACACTTACAGCAACAGACCGGGGTATACATAAAACATGCCCGCAACACGGGTGAAGTACCCGTTGAAGTCAATGGTCGTGTTTTTTGGGTTGACGGCCTAATTGAGGATCCAGCCACTTGTGAGAAGACTGTGTATTCCTTTAACGGCTGCTGGTGGCATGGATGCCAGCACGCTGAATGTGCCGTCACAGCGGACCTTTATGGAAGATCCCCCGCCGACAGCCTCGCATGGACCCCGTAACCATGATCAACTTATAGGCTCCCAGTTCACTCACAAAATCGTGTGGGAGCATGAGAATTAGGGTGTGTCAATTTTAGTAAAGTCAACAATTTAAAAAACTACTAGTGACCAAATGATGCATTTTTATGTGCTAAATCGAAATATGGCTTTAAAATCGAGATTTGACCAATCCTAGCTACTTTTATTTGAAGTTGAAATTTACGAAAAATCAGCAATTTTTGCAAGCATTTCTTTTATTCTATATAACTAAATTTTACATACATGACATACAATTAAAGACATTTTGATTGTATTTCAATATTAAAACTTAGAAATATAGATAGGTTTCTTGAACTTTGCCAAGGATGCCATGTCTTCCTTGCTCTTGTTCCTGGACATGAGCTCCCTACTGGCCACCTGGCCACTGATGTACGCCTCCCTCCTCTCTTGTGAGTAAACATCTTCAGTTTCATCCTTACACACCTCTCTACTGACTGTGTGGGTGGGGGCCATGCAGGAACTTCCACTGGTCTATCCAGAAACTCCTTGATTGCAGTAGTGGTGAGGGAGCAGGTCAGAGGAGGGTCAGTCACGCCAGAGTTCCAGTCAATAAGCTCCGAGAGTTTGGTGGCATCTGGGTTGATGTCAGGAGTCTTCCTGGGTCTGACACTGCAGTCTCCTACCTGTTCGTCCTCATCTCCTTCACCTCTGATTTCCAGTAATTTTGGGTTCGAACGAGGCTGTACACGCTTCAGCAGTTTATGGTGTGACTCGCTCCCCCAAGCGAGCCGCCCATCCGTGTACCTCACCCCTCCGAAACACACGAGTTCGAACAAACCCGTACACGTTTCATTAGCGTGATTCACTCCCCTCGTCAAGCCAGTCCGTCCACCTGCGGCTCATAGTCATCTCAGAGCTTGAACCGACTGGACGTGCGAATACGATGGAACTTCCTTTGAGAAGCATTCTCAATGCCTCGTACGATGTCTCAGTGATGAATTCATTGCGCGTGTTCAGGTGTGAAACCGGCACCATTAACTATGTACTTGGAACGATTTGCAGGCAAGCAAACTCTGGTAAACGTAATGTTATTTATTTAAGTGTTGAGGAGATAAACAGAGTCTTCGTGATAGTTGAGAAGTGAGGAGAGGACCGTTATAAAATACCTGCAGGTGTAGGTACAAGAAGAGAGCAGATCAGTGATGCCCCCTCATATGCCGTTGTTTGCACGTTGTTTATAAACATCGATCAGCCATACATTGATATACGACTGATGTGACAGAATGCATCTGATAATAACGTTTTTGTCCCTACGCGAAACCGTTTCAGCCTCGACAGGATGTTTGAAATAATTGGATTCCGCAAGCTGAAGCATATATTAGACGCTTGTGTTACGGATATGATTTATTTTGACACGGTTCTTGAATACGCATACACCGCTCTGCTCGACGGATTTATCGAATGTATGAATGAACAAGGCGAGAATGTCCGAGAGCTGACTGCATATTTAAAGGGTTTAGATTCTTCGAAATATCCCGAACTTTGATACAAAGCACTTGAGTGGTACAGAGCTGTATCTCTATATAATGAATAGCTGTCGTTACGAATTGGAAGATTATTTCAATTGCCGCTATGCAGAGTGAAGAAGAGTTCACGATTGAAAAGCTCGGGACGTTAAGAAAAAACCCTCGATTGGAAAGGAGTGTTTATAAACTTTTATTTAGTAATGATGTTGTGGTTAACGATGACCTCTTTGTGCGTGCTTTTGATTGTATTCTAGCCGTGTTTAAAGATAATTTGCCAACCGAATGTAAAGTGGGCACAAAAATAGTATTGAACGATATGAAAGCCATTTATATCGAGTATAGGCATCCGTATAACTTGAGTAATAACGATGTGAATGTAGACTCGATTACGTGTGAGTTTATCGTTTTGCGCCGTAGAACATAAAGTATTTTCATGTATATTTATTTAATTGTATATATATATATATATATTTCCTGTACTGATATGCAATTGATTATACGTTTCGTATATTATTATTTTCAATATATTTAATTATTTATTATAACCCGTAGAACAAAGTATTTTGATGTATATTTGTTTATTCAATTGTTTGTATATATATATATATATACTGTATATATATGCACTAAAATCACAGAATAACACGTGATCCTATTAATAAGCAAACAACCACAGGGAAAAGGAAACACGAAGTATATATACATATATATATATATATATATATATATATATACTGTATATATATTTCCTCTACTAATAGCAATTGATTATACGTTTCGTATATTATTATTTTTAATATATTTAATTATTTAATATCACTATGAATATATAAATTTTTCCTCTACTAATATCGTGATGGTTATACTACATTTTGTATATTATTTCTTATGCTATTATTATTTTTTGATCATATATATTCCATTGTATATTTATTTTGATTATATATTCATCGTTCGTATTTCTTATGTTATTATTATTTTTGACTATATATATTTCATTGTATATTTATTTTGATATATTCATCGTTCGTATTTCTTATGCTATTATTATTTTTGATCATATATATTCCATTGTATATTTATTTTCTAAATATTTCGTGAAACTGAATCGTTTAATTCGTCTAAATAAACAGTATGATGTAATGGTGTTTTATTTAATTCTTTTGGTTGTACACGACATTTAATTACTAATTACAGCAAATGGCTGCCCTCTAAAACGGATTTCTAAAGCAACTGCCAAATATATCTGGATAGCACAATCAGGTAACCCTAATATTGTACACCTGAACAAGACAATTACGCCTTCTAAGTCAACTGGCTCTTGAAGTCAGAATATGTGCTTTAATTCAATAAATAAACACAATCTGGCAACTCAATAATGTACACCTAAACAAGCCATTTACGCCTTCTAAGTCAACTGGCTGGTTAATCCAGAATATATGCTTTAATTAAATAAATAGCGCAATGTGGCAGCTCAGCCAGATAAGCCAACTGGCTGATTAGGAACATATTAAAACAACGGCCGCTCGGCTGGTCTTAATATGCGCTTGGCTCCTGCCAGAGAAACACCTCTCTTCCTCTCTCTCCTTCTCTCTCTCTCTTGATAGATAACTCCGCCTCCAAGTTGCATAACTCTTGTTGCTCTTGCATCATTCCCCCTCCCCATTTGGTGCATAACACCTTGCAGCATTCCCCTCTTTATTGCATAACTTATACAACATTTCCTTCGCAACAGTGATCAACATTTGCAATTGGATTGCACTCTCTCCTTTTGCGCCCATACTACTTACTTTTCTTTGGTTAACCCTTCTATTGCTTCCGCCCGAATTTTTCATTATGACGACTGTCAATCTTTTCACCCCACCCTAGACCTACTTTTTAACGGCGATGTGTGTGTGTGTGTGTATATATATATATATATATATATATATATATATATATATATAAGAGTGCGCGCGAGAGGTAGAGAGCGAGAGGGGAGAGCGAGAGAGAGCGAGAGGGAGACTGGTTGCCCATTTATCTACCAATCGTGAAAGGATGTTTACACTCCACCTTAGACCTACAGTTTAACACGGATCATTAGGTTACCCTGGCTACCAACCGTGGAAGGACGCGCCGCCACCGGGTCTCGAGCCCGAAGCATGTAATCGTGTGTGCGTAATATTTTATGGGCGTATAGACGGGTGTGTACGTGCCAAAATGAAGTATACACTGTGCCAACTGGCTGATAATTCCTGGAGGCACTGGCTGATTAAGCCGACTGGCTGATTAGGGACCTATAAGACAACGTCCGCTCGGCAGAAATCGTAATATGCACTTGGCTCCTGTCAAGCGAACACCTCTCTTCGTCTCTCACCTTCTCCTCTCTTTCTCTTGGGGGATAACTCCGCCTCCAAGTTGCATAACCCTTGTTGCTCTTGCAACAACTCCCTCCCCCTTGTGGAGGGGTTGACACTGGCATTGGTGCCAAGCGGGGATTGGCACTCTTGCAACATTGATCAACATTTTCAATTGCATTGCACTCTCTCCTGTTGTGCCCATACTACTGGCAGTTCTATCACCTTCCGAGATGGAAGCAGCAAATCAGCAACTAGTTGAACGAACTTTCAAAATCGTTGATATAATCTGATATGCCCTCGACCAACGAAACTAGCAGATGGAGCAAGAGCAACATAGGCGTTATCCCCGTCAACGGACTATAACACTGCCCAACACCAATTTTGCTGATTTAATTCTAACACCTGGTTTTAGGTAACTTTGGTGTGCTGATTTCAAAAATCACCTTAGTTTTTGCCTATCACGTCAGGTTTTCGAGCAATCAAATACGGATATTTTGGAGATATCGCATTTTGGCAGGGTTATGCCCAATATTTTTTCTTTTCAAAAAATAAGTTTTTACATACTCAGAATCAACATGGAAAAGTAAACAATTGTGCAGGGAGTGAACTTTAATATACAATGGTAATATTGACACATAAAGTGATTAAAAGTGTTTAAATAAGCAAAAAATGAATCCATATTAAAGCAAGCACGGGACCAGTTTTCTTAACAGTATTTTTCTTGTTTTCTTACTTTTCAGTGCTGATAAATTTTCTCTTATAGGACTTCCTAGAATGAGAGATGTCAAGACAATCTCTTTGCAGGCTCCAGCAGTAGTCAGTCATCATATGGGTATCCCATCTTCCTTGGTATCGTTCTTCCATCACTTTGATATCTTGGTGGAACCTTTCACCTTGCTCTTCACTAACATCACCAAGATTTTCTGGAAATTTATCCAGATGACTGTTGAGATAGTGAACTTTAATGCTCATGTTGCAACCCAACTGCTGAAAGTTTACAAGTAAATCCTTTACAAGATCTTTATAATTTTCAGACTTTTTGTTTCCTAGGAAGTTCTTAACTACTGCCACAAAAGCATTCCAAGCTCTTGCCTCCGTTTCGGTCATTGAGTTACTGAACTGCGGATCTTTCATCAGTTTTCTTATCTGGGGACCATCGAATATACCAGCTTTAAGCTTCTCATCACTAAGACCTGGAAAGGCTGCACATATGTAATTAAAGCAATCACCTTCTTCATTCAAAGCTTTTACAAACTGCTTCATAAGCCCAAGTTTGATGTGGAGTGGTGGAAAAATTATCTTTTCTCGATCCACCAATGGCTCGTTTACAATATTTTTATCTCCTACATTTAAATTTTGCCTTAGTGGCCACTTTTCCTTTACCCAGTGTTCAGCTTTGGCGCGACTATCCCATAAGCACAAGAAACATGGATACTTTGTGTAGCCACTTTGTTGGCCAAGAAGAAAGTTGACCATTTTCAGGTCAACACAAATCACCCATTTATGAACATCATATTTTAGCATCTCCAGCACTATTTTTATGTTTTCATATTCTTCTTTTAGATGCACTGAATGACCAATAGGAATCGCGCCATATTCACTCCCATTGTGAAGCAAGACACACTTTAAACTTCTTTTTGAACTGTCTATAAACAATCTCCACTCATTGGGGCTATAGTGGGTTACACCCATTGCATTCAAAAGTCCTTCTACATTATGGCAGTAAACCAAATCCTTCTCTGCACCAAAATATTGCAACAATTCTCTTTCCCTATTGCGATGAGATGTTATTTTTGTCCCAGGATGAAGTAGATTTTTCTCGTGCAATCTTGAAGCTAATAATTCTGATGACTCTTTTGAAAGGCTGAGATCACGAATTAAATCATTCAACTCAAGTTGATTAAATCGCTGAGGTGTCGTTGATGAAGAAGGCTGTTCAAAATCATCATCAGTGATATCACGTTCGATCTCATCAGGTAATTCCATATCTTCATCATCTTCTGTGAGTGTTGGAAGGTCCGTGAAAATTGGAACAGGAATTTCATCTGAGTGAGAAACTGGTCTGATTGCTGAATCTATGTTAGGATACTTTAGATGGTGTTTATTCTTTGCGTTGAAGCCAGAAGTCTTCACAAGGCAAAAGTAGCAATCATCTGAATGATTTTTGGGCTCTCGTCATACCGTAGGAATGCCAAACTTCAAACCTTTTCTGTTTCCATTTGTCCATTGTCGTAAATGTTCCACACAAGTTTTGCAAACAGTGTGAGGAGCCCACGACTTATCCTGATCTCCAAGTTTAACTTTAAAATAGACCAGGTATGCCTTTTTTACGAAATCAGTAATGTTCATCCTCTGCTTTAGTAACGTAAAGCATCCACAAATGTAGCAGAAAACATCTGGGCTGTTTGAACACTTTCTTCGAACAGCAGACATGATGATGATGATGAGCTGCAACGCACGCTTCCCTCACCACTGATCGCAAATAACTGCCACAGTAGTGGATCACTGAATGCTGCCCACATGTAACTCTGTGCCGCTCCCAACCATGTGGCGAGCAGGCGATGACGTCACACACTTTGCAGCTGTATCCAACCAGGACAGACTGACGTCACTAGCGGAACCGGCTGCTCTCACTCCGCCAATAGGAAATCTCTCTCAGATCATGACGTCACGCTCACACCTGGGGAAATCACAGATACCCAAGATTTTAATATGTTGTACATGACCTTTAGATTTAATGCACAGATTTGCGTATTCCACAGATAAAATTTTAACAGCAAAACAGCTGTTAGCAGGTCTCAAAAATCATCAATTTTGATAAGCGCCCTTCATGGATCACCCAAAAGAGGCATATTGCATTGCACGAAAACCTGATGTGATGGACAAAATCTAAGGTGATTTTTGAAATCAGCACATCAATATTATCCAGAAACAGGTCCTAGAATTAAATCAGCAGCAAAAAATGTTTTTTTTGTTGGGCAGTGTAATCATTGGTATTCGCTGTTACATAAAGTGCGTGAAACCGCCAAGTGCTCATCAGAAATTATACCCAAAATGGGATGGCCCATATAGGATTATGAAAAACCTCGGAAAGAACTGTTACGAAATCCTCGACCTCCGTGACCATTCCAAACTAAAGATCATTCACGCTGATAATTTGAAGATAGCTGCCGAACAACACCTTCCCAAAAAACATCTGCCAGGCGTCCGAGCCGCCTACCCTTCGAAAGATCAAGGTATTAACAAATCCAGCAGGGACCACAAAACCGAAGTAGTCACTACGGAAACTACTACCCGTAACGAAAATTGGTACCTCGTAATACCACCAGTCTCGAGCCAATCTCTGAAAAAGAAGAGGTCCCAGACCCGAGAGACCCATCGGAACCAGACTTTGGAGAAACCCGTTCGAGAGGATCACTCAGTGGAACTGCACCATCCAACTCCACCATCTCTTCCATCTCCACCATCTCCTCCTTCACCACCTTTACCGGTTGATGATCGACGCACGGACCCTACATAGCGGCCGGAAATGCATCAACCACATGAACTAGAACCTTCACATAAAAAACGAACCCGCTCTGAAAGCGAGCTTAAGAGCTTAATGGTCGACCCCCACTACCATCAAAGCGAGGCCGACCATTCCGCACACAAACACAAGTATCCACACGGCAACCCCCAGCTCCGTTTAATCTAAGGCGTAGAAATTAATAAAATTGTTCCCCTTATAATTTTCCAAATTATTTACTCTTGTAGCCCTAGCATTAAAATTTCTACCGGAGTTGTTATAGAAAAGCTTGCAGAAGGTAAATTTTTGAAAGGACACGCGGACCTTTTTGTCAATTTGCAACCCCCTGCTAGAATTAAAACCAATCTCCTTCAGATAAAAACCCAATTAAAAGCATATCAAAGTAAAATTCACGGTTCTATTAAACATATCCAGGGAACAGATCAGATTAGTCGCCTTCTGTTAGAAAATACATTCTAAAATATTCAAAGTACAGCACACACCCTATCAGATATATTAGCATTACCATGGATACAAAATGGAACACAAAACTCAGCAAAATTTAATCAAAGAAATAAAAGGGGATTGATAGATATGGATAGAAAAATATTCAAAGGCTTATTCGGATTAGCGACCGAAGAAGACATTAAAATAATTGAACTGAAATTGAATCACTTCGCGCGGAATCGGCAATATAATGGACACATTTTAGAACAAACTATTACGTCACTACACGAAAACGATCGCTTCCTCCATGCCCTTTCGGACAAATTTACATACCTTGAATCCCTGTTAGCTAAATACAAGCAACACGAAAGATATCTAGAATTAGTAGAAAAAATGAACCCACAAGTAACCCTAATCGATAAATATTTACAACAAATGATTACGATTCACTCCAAAGTTTTGCTTGCGACCCCAACTAGCCCATAGAAAAATCACTCTTTCCACACTTATACCATGGGATACACTTCAGTCCTTGATTCACACATCTCAGACACAATTAAAATTATCACCCATATTCCCACTCATCCATACTAATTACCCCCAATTTCTAGAATATACCTGGACTGTACATGAACCACACCCCTACACGTACCTCATGATTGTACCAATTTTCGATGTACTCACTTATGACGTATACAAATTTCACCCTTTCTCAACACCCTACCAAAACAATTCTAATATCTATCGATTGTATCTACCCACAGTACCACCTTACCTTTTCCTCATCAAAGCCCTTTCAGCATATTCTATGATGTCAGATAGCTACGTCCGGCATTGCAGATTCCCGCAAACGAACAAGCAATTCGTTTGCCCTCCACTCAAACCAGTAATTCTCCCAACCACTAAGTCCTACTTTATCGACTTAATTCGTGACCGTCATGTCCCGGGATGTTCTTTCACAAAATACCATTCCTCTAAAACCGTCCAATTCCGAATTGGACCAGACATCTGGGTTTCTTTCGCGAATAGGACTACCGCTACTTTCGAGTGTCCGTCGAATTATTCCCTCATCAAAATACATACGGTTATCCGGCTACCAATTGATTGTTCCTTGCCTTCAAAAACCTTGCAAGTATACAACCCTTATAATATTACCATTAATGACTCATACTCCTTCCCGTCGCAAATTAAATCTAAACCCGTTAAAGAAATATTAAATCTCTCCATGAAGCCTGTAACCACCCTACCCGAACTCCATGCCCCTAAATGGAATGATCAATTGAGTGGTTTTAAAATTTCAGATGATAACGAGAATAACCTTTTACAAACACTACAACCTGTAACAATTTTTTCAACATCTGCCATTAGTATCATTATTGTGTGTGGTATTATCCTTGGTATATTTATAGTAAAATGATCATTCTTGGAACGAAGGTAAACAAGAGACACCGAACGACGTGAAATTATTTATGCACGACCACCCCGACTTATGTTCTGTATTTAAATCTGTATTATAAAAACCATTAGTTGTCATCTATTTAGAATTAGTTAAGATGTTATATTATTTTATTAATATTCTAGAGGGAAGAGCCCTGTAAAAATGAACAATGAATAATTCCTATATTCCTATATTTTTATATTCATATAATTTTTATATTCATGTAATACTTATATTCACATGTATGAATAATTCCTATATTTTTATAGTCATATAATTTTTATATTCATATATATTTATATTCATATAATACTTATATTCATAAATATGTATGTCTTATATTCATTTTTACATATAGAGTCCAAATTCGCATGACGCTGACGAAGTTCGGATAAAATTTTTGATTCGATTTTTATTTTATTTCTGCTGAATAATTGGTGAATTATTTCTTTTAAAATTACTTAATAATTGTTTTAGATTTCACTTAATAATGTAATCTCATTAAATTCTGCAATGTTCGTTTTCTGTATACATTCTCTCTTCGTTGTAAAAGATAAAGTCATGTCTTGTGTCTTGCTTAACGTTTAATTTTAAATCTTAAGCATTTAATTTTTGCTCATGTGCATGTTTAATTGTAAGTCATAATAAAATGCATATTTCATTTTCCATTTTTAGTTAACTCGGCAGATCATGATAGCACAGATCTGTTAATATGCGGTTTAAAACAAAAATATGGCTTCATCTTCAAATATCTTGCTTATCAGTCTAGACATTGTTACAGCTAAAATATTTACCTTATCTTTAAATATTTTGTAAAATAAATCAGCCTATTGAGAATAAAAAAACAAAAAAAGATGAACATTAAATAATAATGTTGTCATTAAAAATTCCAATATATAAACCCGTAAAATAGAGACAAATACATTCCCGATACGCTACAAGAAGAATCGGGGAACCCTTAGAGAATTTAGTAAACTCCACAGAATCCTCCGATCCACTTCAAGAAGAAATCGGAGAGTAGTATAAGAGAAACTTCTGCGATTCCCTATTCGGTACCAGATACTCCAAAGTAACAAATCCGTTGCTGCCACCTAGGGTTTCTCCTAATATGCAGCTTTCTTCATCCCGGGAAATCTCGATTCCCGGAAAAATGAAGCCAATTCCCAGGATCCTGGGAAATCCAGGAAATGGTTGTATATTTAAGAGAACGGTAATTTTTTTTATTGTTCAGTATTAAAATACCCTTTTAGAATTGGGATAACCAATTACTTATGCCTAGATGACCACTTTTGCATTGTAATACTTGAATTGAGTTTACCAATCAGTGATAGCTATTTATTATTTATTAAACATAATATTTATCATGCTATTCATCTGCAGGGGACAAATAAAAGGCTAAAATATTATATTCCTTTAATTATAATTAAGTGCATTTGCAAATAAAAAAAGAAAAAGAAAAAGAAAATTCATTCAAAAAACTAATTTATACGTTTAATCTGAACATATTTTATCTTAAAATATTTAGCCAATACAAAAAAATAAAAATAAAATAAACTTCATTAGAAAAAATAATTTCACCCTTTTATCTTAAAATATTTATCTTAAAATATTTAAAGAGTCAATCAACATTTTTAAAATAGCTTCTTAAAAAACATAAACAATCGAAACTTCTATCACTAAGACGCGTTCTCAACTTGGTGATAAATAAACCTGCTGCAGAAACGCTGTCTGCGGGTCAGTAAGAAGTTGCATGCAAGATGAGTTACCTGCGATCGCTAGATAATATACTGAGACTCGGTTCCTTGTATTATACGCAGCGCTAGCGACATTCCCTCGGCCAGTTTTTGGCATACGGGCCCACTTTTAGATTGCTCTAAGTTGCTAATGCAGTAGTGTTCATTTTAGAAGGCAGAAAAGTAGAATAAAATGTGGTAAATATTATGCAGTTTTCTTTAATTCTACCCAAGAGCCTCCTAATAACAAAAGAAAAAACAAATAAATCAATAAAAAATAAATTAAGTCATTTTAAAGTTCCGGGATTTCCCGGGATATTTGTCCAATTCCCGGGATTTTCAAATCCAATAAAAACAGCCGGGATCCCGGTTTCCCGTGAAAGAAACCCTACTGCCACCTAACCAGATGCCCCGTCAACTTCGAACCGCCCAAGGCCATAGACGGAGGGGTTAACATATATATGGTATTAAAAAAAAAAATATATATATATATATATATGTTAATACCCGCACCATCAATTTTAAATACAGCGTCGACTTCTGCAACAGTTTATTTTTATATTTATTGAGGTGTCCTCCATCATGTTTTATCCACGACAAATATGTAGATCGTGTATCCCAGAGAAATACGCAATAAAGGGGAAAACATAGAGAATGATGAACTACAACACGCGTAAAGGATTAGTTGTTCTCACCGAAACACACCTCAAGGCTATAAATACATCGCTTACACTAATCTCGGACTACATCATCATTAGATTTCACTTCATTTATAGTTCATATGGTAAAAACTGTTTACATCATTAAATCATGTATGAACCATTTAATGTTTGCAAAGTTAGTATGTATATGTATATATATATATGTATGTATGTATAATCTCGATCTCTGAAAACATTTTGACGGCAGAAATGTAGGGTGCACTCAGGGTATTGCTCTCAAATTAGCGGGTAAGCATCTTAATTCTAATAAAACTAAACATTTGTCATTCAGACATATAGTTCATGTGTGGGATGGAATGTCACTAACGTATTTCAAGGTAATTCAATCGGCTCCAATAAAAGAGTCCAGATGCTTACTTTGTCTTAAATTCCCATTCGAAACATTTTATACCGCATAAAAGTATTGCCGAATTTTTACTCGGAATCAGACCTCTTTACTCTTAAATTTTCGTTTTATCTTTAAAGTTCGCTATTTCCTTCCAATCTCTCTCCTATACTATGCTTTAAGATTTTCATTTACCTTTTTAATATTCTTACATCTTTTATCAGAGCTTCCTAAACAAACATTCTTGTATGAACCATCCTGACTGCTGTTACCTTCAGTAATAGCCTCAGTAAAATAACGACATTGTAACGAACTAGAAGATTTCAGCACGCAACACATCGGTACACGTATAGGCTTCAACTGAAATGTGACTATGAGAAGATAAGTAACCATCTTATTCATATAGACATATTTTAATTCTTCATACTAAGAGAATGTATACTTAACAAGCGCTTCAAACGCTTGCAGGAAGACTAAAACCTTGATTTATAAATTACTTAAAATAATATTAGCTGTCTTAACGTCATTACTGCTGAATGTGGAAAATATCATGCGTTTATTCGGCACTGGAGGTACTTATTGGATTAACATGTATTGCATAGAGCGATGATGGTGTCTGCAATATTAATACTGAGACTAAGTTTACGTCATTAATAAACTGTGGAAAAAAATCCTGCATTATTAATGACTGGTGTGTACATATACAACTTTTATTTCCCCATAACTAATATAATGAAGGTTGTTCAAATGTAAAAGCGATCTAATACAAAACAAGAAATTTATTATCAGTACAAATACGATACATAGAAAATGGTTAAAAGTGTATGGTAAAAAGGGGTACAATGAACATTAGTGTGTAGCGTCATTGGGCAAAGTGTAACGGATCAAGAGGCACATTTCAGGTTTTGTACAATTGACCTCCCTAAATTCAAAAATGAAAACAAAATTTTTTTGTGACAAGTGCAACACCCCCTTTTTCGCATGAGAAAATCGAGAAAATTGCTAGTTACCCATAACTTTTGGACACTTGCTTTCCTAGGGTTTGAGTTATCATTTGACCCCTTACAATGTACTGCTTTTCAGGAAAAATAGAAAAATTTATTTTTGGAATAAACATATACACTGTAGGTAGGTAGGTAGGTAGGTAGACTAGATAGTTTTATTTAGTAAATGATACATTAAAATCTTGTTTAGTTTTGAATGACGGCATAAAGTCACGGGATTTAAGTACTGCTCTAATGTAATCATCTCTTCTCTTGAATCCTTTCCATACACTGCCCCAGACGCTTCAGTTACCATCCTAACACAGCGTTCTACACTTTGGGAGTGACATGGTATCCGGACAACAAGGGGCTCTTCAGTGATCTTATCGAGTTGTTCGACAGAGAACTGCTTCGTGAGTGGTGGTTCCATTGTGCACTCCTCCACTGGTGGAAGTAAATCTTTCAAATTCTGAGCACTTTGTTTGATCTTTGGTGGCCGAAATTCTCTGACTTGCTGTTGAGCAGGTTTGGGAGCTCGTCGAATGGTCTTGATTACATCGATGGCCAATTTCCGGTTTGCTTGATCTGCATCTGCAAGCATTGCCAGTAGAACATTTTCAGGGTGAGCCCAATATGCATTTCTTTGGATCACAGGCCATGTGACAGTCTTGTTAGCTGGTGGCAGTAATCGTAGCAGCTTGATTGGCTCCAGGAAATGTTTTGGGCCATCTGTGCACCTTGGATGGCACTTGATGCTAAACCACATGAGTCCATAGTGGCACACGACAAACTGTGAGAGTGAATACAGTTCATCACTTGGCTGCGCCATCGCTACATATAGCCGACAAATTCTAAATTCTGCTAGCAGTTGTAACCCATCTTGCATGGGAGATTGATCCAGGCTTCTCTCGGAGAAGATCTTCATTAATGACACCAGTCCTTATAGCTTTCATCATTCTGTAGAGTAGGCTTGGTCACGACTCAATTCAGTAAGGTCAACATCCGGGAGAGTGTGGCCATCAGCAATACATTGAATTCCTCTAGAGGAAAGTGGCAAAACTTTCACATGTGGCCAAAGCTTTGCCAATTGGTCCTTTCTATTGAGTTGCAGATTCTGTTGGGCCGATGAGTTCCTTGCACAAGTGGAGCAGTGGGAGTTCATTTAAATGCAGACTACAGATGAATCAGTGCAAAGGGCGACCCAGGCGGCACTCTAACAGGTGTATTGCTCCACTTCTGTGCCCTGTGTTTGTGGCTGTGCTGTCGGCTCCCACTGCAATTATCTTGTCTGCAATATCTATTTCTTCAATCGCATTTTGAAGTCCATCCGCAATGACAGTGCCAGTTCCTCGTTCCAGTGTCAGATGGCTTAGATAGAAGGTTCCAGGCTCTCCGACCAGCACATAGTGGTCCTCAACTTTTTTAGAGCTGTACCATTTGTTCCCCTTTTTCTCTTTGACAAGTGTCATGTCTTTCTGCCCATCAAAAAATAAAGCAGTGACTTCCACATCGTGGTAAGTTACTGCTTCCTTCAGATCCCCCCGTACCTTCTGCCGTGCTCTCGATACTTTGTGGTGGTCAATTACGTTTATCTGATCATCAGAACTAATGATGCCATAGTCAACCAATGTTGCAGTGCTGATAGCTGCAGCAGCCCTGTTCGATACACCATGCCGGTCAGCTTCCAAAGCAACAGTGGGAATCGGTGTGATGTTCCTGTCCTCCTGGGCACTATCACCCATCCACTCATCATCAACACTTTCACCACTGGAGTCTGCTTCTGCTTGAGCTGATTCGACCACATCTGCAGAGGATGCTACCTCTTGCCGTTCCGTTTTTCTTCTATTCTCTTCTTCTTGTCTTTCTTGCATCCGATCCTCTCTTGACTTCCTTCTCTCCATCATCTGAGTCACATTCGTATCCACCCGACTGATCTGCATGATCCGCGTGGTTCTCTGGTCGATCAGAAAGGCATGCTCTCGTCGTGGAACTTTCATTTCTTTTTCACAGTGGCATGCAGACAGATCATCGCATTGGCAGACAGCTATGTCAAACAACTGATTCAGGCTTTCCTCGAACTTCTTGGTTTTTGTGGCCTGCTTGCCTTGCTTCGATGCTTGTGAGCCTTTTTCCATCAATCGGAGCAGCTTGGTCTTCACATTCTTGATTGGCTGTGATGGAATGTTAGCACGATTCCAAAGGTCATTGAGTGTTTGGCATACCTCCGGAAGAATCTTCCTGTTGCTGGTGTACTTGTTCTCCTTCAAGAAGAGGAAATGCCTTGCAACTTGTATACGGGTTGGAAGTTCAGACAGAGGAAGCTCTGATAGTGGAGAACCAAAGACAATGTGGCTGGCAGATCCCCGTGTTCTTTGCTTGCTCATTGTACCAGCAAAACTCAACAAGTATCACACAGGAACACTGAAACAAAAACACAAACGTATAAATAAAAAATATATATGATTATGAGTATATATATATAAGGCTTGGTTTATTGGTAAACAATAAGTTTACCAATATATATATATATAAAAATATACTGCATATATATATGCACCCTAAGACATAAAACAAACTTATAAACAATATAAAACACAACAAAACAAAGAAATGTGTATAATGTATATATCACAAAACGCACCTTTCGTTAGTACCTTGGGGTTTTTGAACACCCCATCCACAGAAAAAACACTTGTTTCTCTCAAGCGAGCTAGCGTAGAACTAAGAAATTCCAAGGGATGACTCACTGAGAATAATTAGAAAGCTGCCAGAAGTACCATGTCAGTCAGTGTTGCCAACTGTAATTAACAGGAATTTTGTATTTTTTACATGCGAAAAAGGAGGTGTTCTGCTTGTTGCAGAAAATTTTTGATTTCTTTTCTGAAATCAGCAAGGTTGATTGTACAAAACCTGAAATGTGCCTCCAGATCGTTCATGACGCTACACGCTAGTGAACATATAATAAAAGAAAGATGTAACAGATCCATACATAATTAAATACGGCTAAGCATTACAAGGGATGTATCTAGTCGATACAGTATCCAAAGGGTACGGTGTCGTAGCTGCCAGGCACCTGTTATCGTTTCCTCTATGTTACGACAAACCTTCTGCCCCTAAGTTCCTTCACCCCCACCCAACTTCTGTGCTCGAAAGTTATGAGTTCATACAACGAGGTGTGGTGTTTGGTCACCCTCATCTTCTAAACTCACTCGCTCTTTGAGCGAATCAAAGTTGACGATCTGCCCGTTCGCCTGGTTGAGTGTGATGCGATTAGCCTTCACGATATATTTCACTTCCTCCCACACCCTCACACGTACCCCGTAAGATTTTGGGCCTGTTGAGACAAAAGAATCAGCGTAGGCACTATCTCCATACTCATCCTTGATCTCGTCATTCAACTCGCCGAGGAATTCCCCAATAGAAGGCATATATTTATCTTCCCTCTCCGTGAATATCACACTATCTGTACCTGCGTACAGAACCCGTCGCCCGAGAGAATGCAGGAGACTCCAAAGTTTGATGCAAGCGTATGCTGTTGTGAAAATGGCTAGAGGTATGTTTGTGACACGCGATTTATCTGTAGCCAATTCGGTTCTGTTGTAATTTATTATGTACGTATTACCCACATTCACAATCTCCATGACCTCTTTATCGAGAGCGTTGGTGTAATCCCACACTTCGTTATAACTTTGGGCTAGATGGACGTTCCCCTTGTCTGTATTCTGTGCAAATTTCCCCCAAAGACTATTTAGGCACAACTTTGCGCTAAAGCGCTTGCCAGGGTTCTTCGCAATTTGGTCCCGTTCAAGTTAATCCCTTCACAATCACGGTAGCGTTGAATATAAGCCGATTTTTCATTTTCGGTCTCAACTCCTCGTGGGTACCCTGATGCTTCTACCTTATCCTTCAAAAAAGTATTTATATACGGTGTTAAAAGGTTGGAAGGTTTCTGAAACCCCCCACACCTCATATATCTTCAGCATTCCGTAACCGTGATGAAGAGCTAAGGCTAGCTCAGGACTTGTATATGCGCCTCTGATCATCCTCTGGTTGATTGTGTGATTACAAGCCCTATTTTTCTCCTCTGCGCACTTCACACACAGAGGGAACATAAGTTTGTGGTCAAAACAACGGGCAAGATTGGCATCCACAAGTCGCGAGGGGGTAGCACATCTACGAAAGAAAGACCAAAATAGTTATCGTTCATATTAGCTGAGAACTCTTCGATGGTAGGCAGGGCGGGACCCACCAGTTTTTCAGGGGCGTTTACGGGGTACGTATTGTTCTTCATCACGTAGGGGTATAATGAACATAATGAACAGAAATCACAGTAATGAATCTTCACAACGCCCGTAGGTGAAAAGTATAGTTTCAAGGGGTTTGTACGACCTCCAAACAAACTATCCCACATTTGACGGGGTCCAGCACCATTGTATGTTTGATAGCCCTTATTTCTTCGCGGTAGGTCCTGTTTATCGGTCTCCATCCATGCATCATACTCGCGTTCCCACAAAGCCTTGTGAGTGAACTGGGTGCTTATAAGTTGGTCGCGGGTACGGGTCCATGCGAGACTATCGGCAGGAGATCTGCCGTGGATGTCTCCCTATGAGTCCACACTCAGGACGTGGGCATCCATGCAACCGGTAGCGGTTAAAGGAGTACACCGTCTTCTCACCAGTGGCGGGGTCTTCGCTTAGACCATCTGCCCAAAAAACACGACCATTGATCTTGATTGCCTTTTCCCCCGTGTTGCGAGCATGTTTTATGTATACACCTGTCTGTTGTTGTATATGTGTGAGCCAGTAAATAGCCTTGTACCCATAACTGTGCGGAACGTTTCGGGGAATGACTGCTAGCGTGTCTTTAGGCATGAAGTTATTCTTGAATACGGTAACGCACATTCGCACAATGACACGATCGTGGTTGCGGCTCGTAGCGGATCACAGTTGAAACGGGTTATGTACATCCTTCTAAAGGCTTGAAAGCATACTCTAAATACACGTACGTCATTCACACAATAACGTTCACATTCATACGCTATATTGTAAGGTTTATCTTCATTAAATCTGTTGTGGTAGAGCTCAAAATCTTCACGCTCGCTTGTACTCATACATTCATAGTTAAATTAATGTTTGATGGGGGGGACCGACATAATTTAAAGTGTCGTGAGTGAGGAATGGGTAAGAAAGAAGTACGTCAGATTGATTCAGGAAATGTATAAAGGGGTTACGACGAAAGTGAGGTGTAGTGTTGGTGTGACGGACAGTTTTGGAGTTGGGGTTGGTCTGCATCAGGGGTCAGCACTGAGTCCATTCCTATTCAACGTGATGTTGGATGTGTTGACTGAGGAGGCTAGAAGGGTTGCTCCTTGGTGCATGATGTATGCCGATGATGTAGTGTTGTGCGCAGAGACAAGAGAGGAGGTAGAACAACAGCTAGAAAATTGGAGGGAGGCATTGGAAAGTAGAGGTATGAAAGTTAGTCGGAAGAAGACTGAATATCTAAGATGTAATGTACAACCGGATGAAGAAGGGGGAGTGATGTTAAACGGTGAACTGATCAAACGGGTAGATCGTTTTAAATACTTGGGATCAACAATCGAGGCAGAGGGGGGAGCAGAGGGAGAGGTGAATCGTAGGATACAGTCGGGATGGAGGAGCTGGAGAGAGGCGTCGGGAGTTCTCTATGATCGTAGGATGCCGTTGAAGCTGAAAGGGAAGGTCTTCAAAACAGTGGTTAGGCCAGCCGTGTTGTACGGAATGGAGACGGTGCCAATGGAGAAGACTAGTGACAGAAAGATGGATGTGGCTGAAATGAAAATGTTGCGATGGATGTGCGGTGTAACAAGAAGGGATCGAATCAGAAACGAACGCATTAGAGGAACGGTGAAAGTAGTAAAGGCGTCAAGAAAAGTCCAAGAAGCCAGACTGAGATGGTATGGCACATGATGAGAAGAGAGGAGGATTACGTGGGACGTAGGGTGCTGGAAATGGAGGTGCCGGGACCGAGAAGAAGGGGTAGACCGAAGACGAGGTGGGAGGATTGCGTGGCGGTAGACATCCGGGAGAAAAATTTGGACGAGGACATGGTGCGTGACAGCAGAGAATGGAGGAGACTCATCAAGAACAGCGACCCCATATAGAGATGGGATTTAAGCTGCAGAAGAAGATACGCTAACTATGTCAACGTAAAGCACCCTCCGTCCAAGAGATTGTAGTAGTCCCCAAAGCTTGATGCGAGCGTAGGCCGTTGTGAAGCTGGCTACAGGTAAGTTTGTAACCCTTGAGGTATCTGTGACCAGTTCGGTGATGTTGTACTTTATTATGTAAGTATTACCTACATTCACGATATCCAGAACCTCTTTATCGGGAGCGTTGGCATAATCCCAGACTTCACTATAACTTTGTGCCAAATGAACGTTCCCTTTGCCAGTATTATGTGCAAATTTTCCCCAAAGACTGTTTAGACACAACTTTGCACTAAAGCGCTTGCCAGGATTCTTAACAATTTGGGAATGATCAAGCTGTATACCTTCACGGGCCGGTAACGCTGAATATAAGCCGTTTTTTCATCTTCGGTATCAACCCCTCGCGGATATCCCGATGCTTCTACCTTATCCTTCAAAAAAGCGTCTATATATGGCGTGTAAAGGTTGGGTAGCTTCTGAAACCTCCACATCTCATCTATCTTCAATATTCTCTACCCATGGCGAACGGCTAGGTCCAGCTCAGGGCTTGTATATATACCTCTGATCGTACGCTGGTTGGTTGTATGGTTAAATCACCGTTGTTCTCCTCTGCGCACTTCACGCACAGGGAAAACATGAGCTTGTGATCTATAACGACAGGTAAGATCGGCATCCATAAATCGCGAGGGGGGAGCACGTCTATGAAAGAGTCCAAAGTAGCGCTCATCCAAGTTAGCTGAAAACTCCTCGATGGTTGGCATGGTGGGACCCACCAGTTTTTCAAGCGCACCTACGGGGTACTGATTGTTCTTCATCACATAGGGGTATAAAGAAGAGAAGTCGTAGTAATGGAGTTTCACGCCCTCCGTAGGTAGAAAGTATAGCTTGAATGGGATTGTACGCCCTCCAAAGAATCTGTCACCGCATTTGAGGGGGTTCAACACCATTGAACGTTTGATGGCCGTTGTTTCTTCATGGTAGGGCCATCGGTTTCCATCCGTGCCTCATACTCATGCTCCCAGACAATCTTTTGAGTGAACTGGGAGCTTATAAGTTCATCGCGGTTACGGGTCCATGCGAGGCTGTCGGCGGGGGATCTTCTATGGGGATCCCCTGTGATGGCACACTCAGGATGTGGGCATCCATGCCACCAGCAGCCGTTAATGGAGTACACAGTCTTCTCACTAGTGGTTGGATTCTCAGGCCATCAACCCAAAAAAAACGACCATTGTCCTTAATGGGTACTTCCCTCGTGTTGCGGGCGTGCTTTATATGTACCCCTGTCTGTTGCTGTAGGTGTATGAGCCAGTAAATAGCATTGTGCCCATAACTGCGGGGATTCTTTCTGTGAATGACGGCTAAGGTGTCTTTAGGCATGAAGTTATTCTTGAACTCTGTAAAACATAATGAGGCGATCGTGGTAGCGACTTGCAACGGATCGCGTTTAAACGCGCTATATACGTCCTTCTAAAGGCCTGGAAACATACTCTAAGCACGCGCACATCATTCACGCAATAACGTTCACATTCGTCAGCTATATTGTATGGACTAGCTTCATTAAAACTGTTGTATTAGCGGCCAAATCTTCACGCTCACTATCACTCATGTTGGTGTAGTTAAAGTAATGTTTGGGTGGAGGTAGTCCTACGTAATTTATAGTTTCGCTAGTGAGGAATGTGTAAGGGAAATATCCTTTTAAAACTTCAGCGGCTACGCCCATGACTATACATTACATCTGCATCTGTATTAGTTTGTTCCCTCTTTCCAAGGGATCACCTGTAAATATCGCAAACGACTCGTGTTCAAGCAACTCCTTATAAAGAAACTGTATGTCAAATTTGGCCCCTTTATGGGCAAGAATATACACAGTCTTTTTTTTCAACTTGTCCGCTAATTTGACAATATAGGATACAAAGAGTTTTACAGGGCTGTCGTGTGCAATCGTTTTAAAAACGTTTGTTCGTTTACCACATTTGTGACATTCATCACACTCAATCTTCATGCACTCATCACAGATTGTTTGGCTTAGGAGTAAATATGGAATAACCTCTTTGGTTTCAGCATTCGTGTATGTTTCTATATCGTAGTACATGGATATACAAGGGCTACTTTTAGGCTTAGCATCTTTCATATAACATACATGATTCAATCCATCCACCTTATATTTTTCATGTGTAGAACAGTGAATTTCATTACATTTATGCACAAACTTGCCCCAATTATCCATCATATGAAACATGCCACATTCACAGATTCTCATTTTCCTGCAAATGTCAATTGATTTTTGGAGCTCAAAGCATTTATTATTGAAAAATGTACGTCTGCACACATAACATTCCCTCTTCTTGGTTTCAACTACACGACTTTTACATTTGGGGCGTTTACACTGCTCACATACCATGTAGCAATCCTTACAATGTGTCACTATATCATCCGCAAACGCGAGACATCCCTTACACAAATCATGATGCCTTCCATATTTTCGGATTTTATCATAACTAGCGTAGATACGATGTTCCAGACAATCCTAAAATAATTGGAGGTCTTGTACGATCTCTCACACAGCTTTTAAAAACATACTGTCCTACGACGATCATCCATTCCAAATACAACTATACGAACATTCATTTCCTGCTCGACCTTTCTCAGCACTTCAAGGCCCATATTACACTCAAACTCAAGCTTACAATCTGAAGCCAGTTTAAGGGCACGCTGCACAACCGTAGGCAACCAAATTTTTTGCCTCCATGTATTTAGCACAGTGAACATATGAGCTAAGACTATTCCTATCAAGCAGCAACCACGATCTTCGTTTAAATGCTTTCTGTAAATAACCGGAGAATTGAAATTAAGAGTATAAGGTGTGGCACCATGACCCGCAACCTGGAATACTCTGCCAATATCTACCGTGAAGTTGTCCATATTGAAGGCTGTACTACTTTGAGAGGCCTGCATTATACGGCCCAAGATATATTCTATGTCTACAGCCGCCAAACGCCTGAACGGTATTACTACCCAAAAATCATCTACTTCCCCGTCATCTGACCCAAACTGAAGGACAACCTCGTCCGGACTTCACGTTCATCGCGGTTCTGAAGGGCAAACTCCACATTACGCTCAACTACGCGTCGCAACCAAACACCGTTGGTATACAGGGATCCAGGGTCATCCCTGACCACGTACCGACTTCTAGTCAGGGCAGGGGTGGGGTAGCGTTGCACACCAACTCGAATGTTATACCTTCCTCCACAGCACGAGAAGCTGCTGCTGCTGTGGAGGAAGTACTCGGAACTGAACAGGAATACTGGGGCATGTTTGAGGAAGGTACCATTGTGGGGGTTGTGTCGTAAGACGTAGAGGGTTTGGGCTCTATTACTGGGGGTCTAACAACCGGCGCAATCCTGGCACGCTTTATAGCTGACGTGGACGGTTCTTGATCGTGCTTCCGCTTTGAATTGTCGCACGCTACAGTTATCGCTGGTGAGGGTTCGTCAACGGGGAAGGATTCTGTAGCTACCCGGTCATCTGGGTCATCTATGATATCGATTATGGGGGGCTGTACATCGTCGTCATTCACGGTTCTGTGGAAGAAGAAAAACAAGAATATAAAGAGCAGCACTTAAATTTTGTTATATTTTGTAAATGAAGGGGTGTGACGTGTTAGAGATGGAATCTGTAGAAAAATTCAGGATCACAAGCCCCTCCACATGCATTGTATCTGGCCCTACAGAATGTGGTAAAACTGTGTTTATGCTTAAAATCATTAAAGATAGGGGGATGTTCTCAAAATTTGTGCATAAAATAATATGGTGCTATTCGACGTATCAGTCAGTTTTCATGTTGGAAATGGATAAAACGGTTGCCGAGACATTTACAGTGTTCTCCCACCATCTTAACATAAACGTATTCTTCATCAATCAGAATCTATTTTTCAAAAATAGATACATGCGCGATGTGTTGTTAAATACATAATATCTAGTCTTATTCGCACAACGTAGAGATGTGACACAAATTGGGGTATTAGCCAACCAAATGTTCCCGAATCAACGTAATGAGGTTTTGCAAGTTTATAAAGAAGCCACAAGTCAGCGTTAGGGATATTTGCTTTGTGACCTTCACCCGCGAAACACGTTTAGGGTGCTTCTAGAATGAATATATTCCCAAACGATCCTGAAACGGTGTATATTCCAGAATGACAAATAAGCTGAAGAAATATCGTGAATTAATAAAAATCTATCGATGATTGCCCGGGAACTGCAACAGATGTTTGTTAAAAATTTCGACTCCGACTTTTTAAAATGCATCTTTGAAATCTGTCTTAATGTTATAAAATGTAATATGCCAATAAAACCCCCTCAGAAGGCTCGCCTTCGTCGTTACAAGAACATAATACGTGCGCTCGCTCGCAAAAGTCAAACTGTTGGAAAGAAAAAGCAAATTATTGTAAAAAGAGAGGGATCACTCCTCCCCATCTTATTTTCAGTTTTGGGACCTTTACTGACTAGATTAATATAATGAAGAAAGTGGTAGTGATTCCGGACGAGGTGTATGCTTCATTTCAAAGTTCAAAGATTCCAGACATGGTTCTAAAACCCCTTAAAGCAGGCTTAAAAGAGTGAAAAGTCACCTGATGAGAAAAGGATCTTGTACCAAGAGGCTTTGCAGAAATTTCTTCATGAGTACGAAGATTATAAGAATCCGACAAAGCTCCCCGTGGTTATTAGGCACAGCTCGAGTAGTGCTGAGCATAGCGACACAGGATCTGGCCACGACGATGGCCAACCAAAGAACAACGGAACACAACACATCGAACATGTATTAAAAAGTAGTCTGCCACATACATTGAGGAATAAAGGCTTAAGTCTTTATAATCTATTGAGTGAGGATCCCATCATACAGTGGGCCGATACAGGCGAGGCCATTGTTGAAGGAACAAGGGTACAAGGATCTAATATCGTTGACATTGTCCATGATCTAGTGAGAAAGTGGGACAGGCCCTCACCAACAGGATGGAAGCATATTAAAGCAAGACTACAACAAATAAATGTCCCCAAAACATTGATAGGTAATCTGAATAGGTTAAAAGACTTGGATCAAGTCTCGCATGTGTCACAACTGAGTACGCCACCGCCCCCAGCATTAACGTCTTTGAAGAGGAGAAAGAAGAGAACAAACGCCCAACCTTATCCACGTGTCTCTAAAATTAGCAAATGGTTTATATATTAAGTAAATGCTATTATGACATTTCTAACCCCGCCTCTTATGGCGGCGTTAATAGACTGTACAGAGGTGTTTACAGAGAAGGAAAAAGATGTTGAGAGGATTTTGGGGGAGTAGGATGCTTATACACTTCATAAACCGGTGGGAAAAAGGTTTAAAACGGCAAAGACAACAGCGGCTTCGATTGTCTCTATTTGGCAAGCAAATTTAACAGACATGCAAAGATATTCTGGGAATAATGACGGCTACCGCTTCATCCTATTTCATAATAAATGTATTCTCTAGATATCTGTGACTAATTCCCCTGAAAAATAAATCGCCTGAAACAGTTGCTAAAGCTACCAAAACGTTAATGTTAAAAGAAGATAGGGTTCATGGCTATTGTTGTACGGATATGGGGAAAGAATTTATAGGCCGCGCTTTTCAGAACATGCTGACAGAGTTTCATATCAGTTACTACACTAACAGTTCTATACATAAGGCCTCTTTAACTGAAAGAGTTCAACGTACCATAAAGGAACGCATGCATCGCTATTTTACAAAATAAAACACATACAGATATATAAACATTCTGGGGTCATTGGCGTCGTCATACAACCGGTCACACCACCGTACGATTGGCACAACACCGAACGAAATTTTAAGAAGAGTTACGCGCCCAGAGGTGAGAAGAGATGGAGCACCGCCACCATACTCTACACATTTCAAAATCAATGATTATGTAAGGCTATCACGTTTGGGAAATAAATTCGCGAAGGTATTTGAGCAAGGATGTACACGTGAGATTTTTAAGGTTAGTGCTATGAGACCTGAAGGCGAGATATTGATGTATTATGTTGAAGATTTGAAATGGGGAAGAAATCGCAGGAGGCTTTTACCGCGAGGAGTTGCAGAAAGTGTCATTTAATTTAGGAAAAAGTGTATTTAAAATTGAAAAAAATTTAGGCAGCAAAGGTTCAGGAAAGAAAAAAATTTACCTGGTGAAATGGCTAAGGTACCCAGAAAGCTTCAACACCTATGTAAAAGCTACTGCAATAATGAAGCTTAAATAGTAAGCAACATGGCACCCAACCACTTCTATCTCACACTCCCGTCCTCTTCTTCTCTGTCTGTACATCCTAACAACACCCTGGCCAAATTTGTGATAGAACTCCACGGACCCATTGAATTGGAGAGCGATTCGTATGAGGTGGGTTTATGGGAACTCCAGTTAGCTACCAAATTTTTACCTCTTGAAAATGATCAGATCATATTTCTGGTCCTTAGAAGAATCGATGAGTTTGAGAAATTAGGCATAACTTTAGACAACACTATGCGATCAGTCCTGTTCAGTGAGGTACAGTACTATAGTGTAAATGTAACACAAGGAATCGGTCATTATAACAAAGCCACGGACATTGTGACGGGGTTAAACAAGAGTCTTTAAATGTTGTACCTGACAAACGATTTACTTTTTGAAGTCGTAAACATAGACACGCCTCCACACACGTTGAAGTTAAAATCAACGCTTAGGAGAAATATTAAAGATAAAGAGCTGTTCACAATTGTGACCGAGGGCCGATATAGTGCAGCTCTCCAAAGAGATACCTTTCACGGGGCACAACATGACTTGTCCAGCTTAATGTATCAGTTGAAGATGGAGAAATTGGGTGAAAACTGCCCATCCCCAGACATGTGCTATATTTACAGTAATATCGTAGAGCATTAATTTGTTGGGGACACCCAGGAGCGACCTCTGCGCATTGTACACATCCCAACCATAGAGGGAAAAGTTTGAGCATTACATATGACAAGCCCCATTATGTGAAGGTTGCGACTAATCTATTAACCAACATCTCGATATATATAAGAACGATTGAGGGGAAATATTTCCCATTCGGTGATGGGAGCTTAACAGTGAAACTACACTTTCGTCGTTTATAATGACCCGAAGGCCATTTACAGTCTATCGAGGGGTGAGATAACAGCGTGGAAGTGGGCTTGGATCCATTTTTTCAACCATACTACGCACCGATGTCCGACTGTTGAAGACGGAGGATAGATACCTCTGGAGGAAGGCGTTACAATCAGGTTTTAACGCGGTAGAAGACATTACACTAGGCAACAAAGATTTTGTTACAGAAGACCAAATAGGTGCTCCTAGCTAATTTCGGTATGCTGATTTCAAATCTATAATTAGATTTTTTCTATCACGTCTAGATTTTGTGTAAAATGCAAATCACTTTTAGTAAAATTTTCTACCACGTCCAGATTTTGGTTTTAATCGGCTTAATGCCAGTAATATGAAACTTGCTTTTCAAGGTTAAAGCAATTTTTTTTGCCAACTATATACAAATTCGAACAATTTTGATAAATAAAATTTATCCCGAGTTGGCAACACTGAGTCAAGAGCATAGTAACGGGCAACGGCCCAACGGTCAGTCGCTACGTGACAGTCAAGCAGAACGGTTGTTGAAGCGCTCTGCTGATGAGCAAGTGACAGGTTGTGGTGACTTGTGTGTTTTTATAGCATTTGTTTTGTACTACGGTGTGTATTTCTTTTTATTTTGCACATCGTAATAATTACTTTCTACGTTTTTTCAGATATTGTATGGTAATTCAAAATGGCATCAAATAGACGTGCTTGTGTAAATCACCCAGACAACTTCTGCTTTGTCTGTGGACAATATACACCTAAGCCACAACGTAGAAACATAACAACAAAGATTAAACTTGCCTACAAGTGTTATTTTGACTGTAAGTTAGGAGACCAACAGAAGGACTGGGCACCACATATTTGCTGTGCACAGTGCAATGCAATGTTAATAGCTTGGATGAATGGTAAAAGAAAAGCTATGCCGTTCTCAGTCCCCATGGTTTGGCGTGAGCCGAAAAATCACTTCAATGATTGTTATTTTTGTTTGACAAAGATTGCTGGTTTCACAAAGAAAAACAAATCAAAGATCACGTACCCAAACTGCGAATCAGCAATGAAACCAGTACCACATGATGAAACAAATCCACCACCAGTTCCACCAGCAACGATAACAGACAGCAGTTCATCTGAAGATTCTGCTAGTGATATAGAAACAGGGAAAGATGGCATATATGTTCCAGATGCAAATATTTCCCCACATTTGTTAAGTCAAGCGGAGTTAAATGACTTAGTGCGCGATTTGGAATTACCAAAAGAAACGGCAGAGTTGCTTGGTTCAAGACTTCAAGAATTTAATCTTCTCCAACCAAACACCAAAGTTTCCCATTTCCGCCATCGCCATTTGCAGTTTTCATCATTTTACTTACAGGAAGAAAACGTTTGTTTCTGCCACGATATCAGTGGTCTGATGCAAGGGATTGGCTGTCGCTATGATCCAAAAGAATGGAGACTGTTCATTGACTCTAGTAAAGCTAGCCTTAAAGCTGTATTACTGCACAACGGCAATGAAAAACCTTCAATACCTGTAGCACATGCCACTGGCCTTAATGAGACTTATGAATCGATGAAACTGCTGCTAAGACTCATCAAATATAAGGACCACACATGGAATATTTGTGGCGACCTTAAAGTTGTATCATTACTTCTTGGGTTACAGTTGGGCTACACAAAGCATATGTGCTTTTTGTGTCTATGGAACAGCAGAGATGACAAGAACCACTACAAAAAACATGATTGGCCATCTAGAACTGAACATGTTGTTGGTAAATACAATGTGAAACACCCAGCACTTATTGACCCTCAGAAAGTACATCTTCCACCACTTCACATTAAACTTGGCCTTATGAAAAATTTCGTGAAGGGTATGGATCATCAAGGTAGTGGTTTCCAATATCTAAAGGATAAATTCAAAGGAATATTGACAGATGCCAAGCTAGAAGCTGGAGTTTTCACTGGACCACAGATCCGCAGTGTCATCCACGACTCATCGTTTCCATCTAACCTAAATGAGAATGAACTAGGAGCATGGACATCTTTCGTTGAAGTTGTCAAAAATTTTCTTGGAAACCACAAAGCTGAAAACCACCGTAAACTCGTAGAAAACATGCTTAAATCTTATGAAATAATGGGATGCAGAATGTCTTTGAAAATTCATTTTTTACATTCTCATCTTGACTTCTTCCCGGCCAACCTTGGGGCTGTAAGTGACGAGCATGGTGAGCGCTTCCACCAACAGATCTCAGTTATGGAAAACAGATACCAAGGTAATTTCAACCCAAATATGATGGAAGATTATTGTTGGTTCCTGCAGAAGGAGAGCTCGTCATCCTACAAGCGACAAAGGAAGAGGACACACCAAAGTTTCACTTAAGAACAGGAATTTGCCTTTCAGTAGTAACAACAAAATACTAACGCGCTTTGGGTGGATGGTTGTGCGCAGGGGTGGTAACTCCGCCAGCGGAATTCCGCTGTCTGTCTTAAGCCAGAATAAAGGAGGAAAGACATCCCTGTTCACTAATTATTTAAGTATGCTTAACATAAAACGTGGCACGGAAAAGTAGCTTAGACGGCTTTTGTAATAGAAGCGGGTGAGAAAAAAAAAATGAAAAATAGGGGTTTTCGGTTACACAAAATCTGGACGTGATAGAGAAATTTTGATATCAGGTCTGAAATCAGCATCAGCGCTTTAGTAGGAATCAGTAGTTCACGTGTCTGTAACAAAAAAAAAGTTGAAATTTGTTGCCTAGTGAATTATACACTAGGCAACAAATTTCAACTTTTTTTTTGTTACAGACACGTGAACTACTGATTCCTACTAAAGCGCTGATGCTGATTTCAGATCTGATATCAAAATTTCTCTATCACGTCCAGATTTTGTGTAACCGAAAACCCCTATTTTTCATTTTTTTTCTCACCCGCTTCTATTACGAAAGCCGTCTAAGCTACTTTTCCGTGCCACGTTTTATGTTAAGCATACTTAAATAATTAGTGAACAGGGATGTCTTTCCTCCTTTATTCTGGCTTAAGACAGACAGCGGAATTCCGCTGGTGGAGTTACCACCCCTGCGCCCAACCATCCACCCAAAGCGCGTTAGTATTTTGTTGTTACTACTGAAAGGCAAATTCCTGTTCTTAAGTGAAACTTTGGTGTGTCCTCTTCCTTTGTCGCTTGTAGGATGACGAGCTCTCCTTCTGCAGGAACCAACAATAATCTCCCATCATATTTGGGTTGAAATTACCTTGGTATCTGTTTTCCATAACTGAGATCTGTTGGTGGAAGCGCTCACCATGCTCGTCACTTCCAGCCCCAAGGTTGGCCGGGAAGAAGTCAAGATGAGAATGTAAAAAAATGAATTTTCAAAGACATTCTGCATCCCATTATTTCATAAGATTTAAGCATGTTTTCTACGAGTTTACGGTGGTTTTCAGCTTTGTGGTTTCCAAGAAAATTTTTGACAACTTCAACGAAAGATGTCCATGCTCCTAGTTCATTCTCATTTAGGTTAGATGGAAACGATGAGTCGTGGATGACACTGCGGATCTGTGGTCCAGTGAAAACTCCAGCTTCTAGCTTAGCATCTGTCAATATTCCTTTGAATTTATCCTTTAAATATTGGAAACCACTACCTTGATGATCCATACCCTTCACGAAATTTTTCATAAGGCCAAGTTTAATGTGAAGTGGTGGAAGATGTACTTTCTGAGGGTCAATAAGTGCTGGGTGTTTCACATTGTATTTACCAACAACATGTTCAGTTCTAGATGGCCAATCATGTTTTTTGTAGTGGTTCTTGTCATCTCTGCTGTTCCATAGACACAAAAAGCACATATGCTTTGTGTAGCCCAACTGTAA
This sequence comes from Bathynomus jamesi, assembly GCA_023014485.1. Lineage (NCBI taxonomy): Eukaryota > Metazoa > Arthropoda > Malacostraca > Isopoda > Cirolanidae > Bathynomus > Bathynomus jamesi. Next base: position 672,596 of record JAJOZX010001507.1, on the reverse strand, counting down.
CCCAAGAAGTAATGATACAACTTTAAGGTCGCCACAAATATTCCATGTGTGGTCCTTATATTTGATGAGTCTTAGCAGCAGTTTCATCGATTCATAAGTCTCATTAAGGCCAGTGGCATGTGCTACAGGTATTGAAGGTTTTTCATTGCCGTTGTGCAGTAATACAGCTTTAAGGCTAGCTTTACTAGAGTCAATGAACAGTCTCCATTCTTTTGGATCATAGCGACAGCCAATCCCTTGCATCAGACCACTGATATCGTGGCAGAAACAAACGTTTTCTTCCTGTAAGTAAAATGATGAAAACTGCAAATGGCGATGGCGGAAATGGGAAACTTTGGTGTTTGGTTGGAGAAGATTAAATTCTTGGTCTTGAACCAAGCAACTCTGCCTTTTCTTTTGGTAATTCCAAATCGCGCACTAAGTCATTTAACTCCGCTTGACTTAACAAATGTGGGGAAATATTTGCATCTGGAACATATATGCCATCTTTCCCTGTTTCTATATCACTAGCAGAATCTTCTGTCTGTTATCGTTGCTGGTGGAACTGGTGGTGGATTTGTTTCATCATGTGGTACTGGTTTCATTGCTGATTCGCAGTTTGGGTACGTGATCTTTGATTTGTTTTTCTTTGTGAAACCAGCAATCTTTGTCAAACAAAAATAACAATCATTGAAGTGATTTTTCGGCTCACGCCAAACCATGGGGACTGAGAACGGCATAGCTTTTCTTTTACCATTCATCCAAGCTATTAACATTACATTGCACTGTGCACAGCAAATATGTGGTGCCCAGTCCCTCTGTTGGTCTCCTAACTTACAGTCAAAATAACACTTGTAGGCAAATTTAATCTTTGTTGTTATGTTTCTACGTTGTGGCTTAGGTGTATATTGTCCACAGACAAAGCAGAAGTTGTCTGGGTGATTTACACAAGCACGTCTATTTGATGCCATTTTGAATTACCATACAATATCTGAAAAAACGTAGAAAGTAATTATTACGATGTGCAAAATAAAAAGAAATCTGGACGTGGTAGAAAATTTTACTAAAAGTGATTTGCATTTTACACAAAATCTAGACGTGATAGAAAAAATCTAATTATAGATTTGAAATCAGCATACCGAAATTAGCTAGGAGCACCTATTTGGTCTTCTGTAACAAAATCTTTGTTGCCTAGTGTTATCGGTGGAACTAAACCTAAAGAAACTCTAAAAAGCATTATAAACGTACAAGGGACAAAATCATCAAAGATACAAAGAGAAAAATGTGTGGTGGCGGAAAGAAGAGGGTTTTCAGGAAGAAGGGGTTACCAACACGTGGCGCTAAACGTAAAAGGACATCAAGAAAGAAGTGTTCTAAGCGTATGAAGCCTTGGCTGATCATTTTTTTAACTGATACAAGCTGAGGACACTGCTCTCACGAATCATTGGCTGATTACTACTTGTCGATAGAGGTGGTACTATATCTGACTCGTCATGGCGCGTTTCATCCATCCATGTACTTCACATTGTTGTAAATCGGAACTGTCCCTCCTTGATATGCCCCCTACACAGGTTTCTATTGAGCTTAGCGACATTATTACAATTATCCCATTAAACACAATTAGTTCACCGAGTGCCCCTATAGAATTCGTGATACCCAGCTCAGGCCCATACTTTTTTCACCAGAGCTGCATGCACATGTACGCTAAACTGAGCATAGCCCATTCAGATGGAACGGACTGTGATGATAGTTACTCTGCATTCCCTGAAACCAACTTACTACACTTCATATTTAGCCAGTGTGAGGTGCATTTAAATGAGGTTAACATCTCGACAGGAACGGGTTATTATCACCTACTATCCTACCTGGAAAATGTCCACAACTTTTCAAAAGAAGCGAAGGAAACCATTTTAACTGCCGAGGGCTATTATCAGACTAAAGAAGAAAGCAGTATAAAAGTTAAATTTAAAAATTCTAAAAAAAAGATATACAAATGTTTTGAGCATCTTCATACAGACTTCACGTTCCAGGAGAAACTGCTTATGAACGGCGTCGACCTGAAACTAAAGCTCAACCGCACGACTCCTGAGATCTGCATAAATCTGGGGTCTGATCAAGAAGAGGGCGCAAAACCCGTTGAGATTCACATCATGGTGACATTTGCGTGTATGGCGAGTGAAATTAAGTTCTCCGAAATATGTAGAAATTGAAAAAAATTTAATACACGCAAAAGTAAAATACCCACTTAACAGAGTACAGAGCAAACTATACACGGTGCCCGCCGGGTTGGCCTCAAAGCAGCTAAAAACCTTGGCCCTGGGAGTTCTACCTATAAGAATATTAATTGTAATGCAGGATCACGCTTCGACGAATGGAAAATATGAAAAGAGCACCTTTAAATTTGAGAATTTCGGCCGCAAAAATATAACTATACGTAAAGGGCGTTGCATGGTTGCGGAGTACTCATTAGACGCTGTGTCCCCGCTCTGCGCCAGAGCTTATAGTAGTCTGGCTCATAATGCCGGTGCCTGTGACGAGCTTGGGTTTGGCGTAACGCAGAAAGAATTTGTCGAAGAATTTAACCGTTACTCATTTGATATTACCCCTTACTTATCTGCTGGTATAAATACACACTTAAGTCCACAACAAAGTGGGAACATTTCAGTCAGGTTGGAATTTGCCAACACTATAGACGCGCCTATTAGCGTACTCGTGTACCTTTAATCACAGGCGCTAATAGATGTTGACCGTTTCAGGAACGTGGTCACAGACTTTTAAAATGTACGCGAATACACTCCAGAGAGTAATTTAAAGTGACCGAATCACACGCTCCAAATTTATCGGCATTTTTGCGAAGATTGAAATATTGAAATTGCCAACTACGAGAGATTGGTGTTGCCTCATCGTCAACACCGACATTATGTGGGGTGAGGGAATTCATTGGTTTGCAATCTATTTTAAAAATAGGGAAAGAATGTACTATTTTTATTCACTCGGCACTCAGCCCAGGAGTGACCCTGTGGTTGTACAATTTATCGAACAGATACATGCCCCTGAAATTGTCTGGAATCCTTACCGCCTCCAAGGATATTTTAGTAATACTCGTGGCATGTATTGCCTTTCATTTCTCCTGCACATGTCACGTGGGAAGGGGAAGGGTTTTATAAATTTTTTAAAATTATTCAATTTGTGCGACACAGGAATGAATGATGAAACGGTATGCAGACAAATAAAAAAAAGGTTTCCATATGTTCGCACTCGTTGTGTTGTGTAAAGGTGTATATATATTTGTAACTATATTGTGTAAATGTGTATACATATTTGTAACTATAATGTGTAAAGGTGTATATACATTTGTAACTGTAAAATGTCTCCAGTAAGACTTATTTAATGGACGCTAGTTCTGTAAGCCGCTTTGTATATGTTTTCTACCATTTAATAAATTAAATGAAAATACAATGTGTTTTGTTCTTAACCCCCATAAAACTTACATTAGTTCCTCGATGACCTGGAATTCGTTGGACCGGATGTGAGCTAATACCTCGACCCCTGTATTCAGGCCCATGGGCTGGCTGCGCGGTAAAGCCTCCAAACCATTTATTCTCCTTTCTTCAAAGCTGTCACGAAAAGTTGCTATAACATTTTCGAGCTCCGTATCGGTCCTTTAAGGAGAAATTAACATGATTAGTTCAAACTGATTCTTTTTTATTAAAGTCCAATTTTTCATAAATAGAATTGTGTTCAGAAATCATAGCTCACTGCTAATGCAAACTATGATATAATTGAGGATACCTGCTAATGAAACATTTACTATAAAATGCGAGTAGACAAAAACTTACATTAGTTCCTTAATGACCTGCGTTCGTTGGACCGGATGTGAGCCAATACCTCGACCTTGGTATTCAGGTCACTGGGTTAGCTGTGCGGTAAAGCCTCCAAATCATTTATTCCCCTTTCATCGAAACAAAAAGTAGCTATAACACGATCAAGTTCCGCATCAGACCTTTAACGAGAAATTAACATGATTATTCATACTGAATCATTTAAAGTTAAGTTAAATTATAGTTTAATTATGCCTGGTTAGGCTACGCTAGGTTAGGTTATATTAAGAGATGAATGGCAAAACGCTTTGTTTTGGAATCCCCGTTAAACTGTAGGTCTAGGGTGGGGTGAAAAGTTTGACCTTCTGGACTACGTTGGGTTAGATAATATTATAGCCGGTTAGGCTATGCTAGGTTAGGCTATATTATGTTCGGTTAGGTTAGGTTATATTATAATCGTTAAGTTATGATAGGTTAGGTTATATCACACCCGTAAGCGCTAGGTTACGTTAGGTTACGCCCGGTCAGGCTATGCTAGGTTAGGTTAGGTTAGGCTATGTCCTGGTTAGGCTATGCTAGGTTAGGTTATATTATGGCCGGTTAGGTTCAGTTGTGTTAGGTTAGGTTAGGCTATGCTAGGTTAGGCTAGATTATGTCCGGTTAGGTTAGGTTAGGTTATATTATAACCTGTGAGGTTATATCACACTCGTAACGATCCCGTTTGTTAACACATACAACCATATATATATATATATATATATATGGGGAGGGAGCTACAATACGAGAAAACGCTGGGGTGTTGGATTCCCCGTTGAACCGTAGGTCTAGGGTCGGGTGAAAAGTTTGACCTTCTGGGATAGGTTGGGTTAGGTTATAGTATAGCCGGCTCCTTTCTCTCTCTCTCTTAGGTTAGGGGGTTGAGGCCGTCTCACCTTCTCTCCCAAAGAGGTCTCCCCAGCTTGCTGGGAGAGTTCTGGGGGAGTTCATTGCAACTTGGGGGATAACCCCTCACCCTTGTTGCATAACCCCCTTGTTGCATAACCGCTTGCAACATTCCCACATCCCCTTTGTTGCATACCATCTTGCAACATTTGTCAACATTTGCAATTGCATTGCACTTTCCCCTATCGTGGTCATACTACTAACGATAACAAAACGATAAAAAACAGGCTAAAAAAACCGAAGAAATTCTCAAAATTTGGGCCACATAATATATATATACTATAAAACCTTTGGTTTGGTTACCTCTGGTTAGCTTCCGCCCGAATTGTTCATTCTGACGAAGGTCAAACTTTTCACTCCACCTTAAACCTACAGTTTAACGTGGAATCCGAACCACGCCACATCAGCAGCCCAGCGTCGTAACCACTAGGCCACCTAGGGTACCCATTTATCTACCAACCACTTCCTTTATTGTGTGGAAGGATGAACAGCTGGGTTTTGCTGCGCGCTGGCTGCCGTCGGGTCTCGAACCCGGGGCCGATGGATTCGTAGTCAGCGACGCTAACCACTACACCACCGAGGCGCATATATATATATATATATATATATATATATATATATATACAGGGTGTCCATAAATGTTTACCCTGAAAACAGTATGCTCTCATGTTTTAATGACGAATCTAACATCCGTTTTCTTTTTACAAGTGATCTCGTACACGCATAGAGTTTCTGTGCTGGTGTGTTTCGTCTACCGCATTCGCCGCTAGGAGTGCTGTAGTAGCTGTTCAGTTAAGATGGCGACTGTGACAGAGAAGGCACAATGTGTTGTGTGGCTTGCAGAAACAAAATCTCCTGTCAGTGTTCAGCGAAGGTTCAGAACAAAGTATGGAAAGAATCCACCTGATGTGAAGTTAATTAAGTCGTGGATGAAAAAATTCTTGGAAACTGAAAACGTGGAAAAGGGAAAGAGCAGTGGTAGACCATCAGTTTCCGATAAGACGGTGGAAAACATTCAAACTGCTTTCACACGGTCACCAAGGAAATCGGTGAGACAAGCTTCATGCCAACGAAAGATACCGAAGTCTACGGTGCACAAGGTGTACACAAACGTTTGAAGTTACACGCCTACAAGGTACAAATTGTTCAAGAACTGAAACCTGATGACTGTGAGTGTGTGGCGTGAATACCGTTTAGACATTTTACGTGCCACTAGGGGTGCACATGTGGAAGCTTATTAAGTTCATTAACTATGTATCAAAACTTTGTATGTTTATCTACTTATGCTTAAAACTGTTTGAATACGAGTGTTTATTTAAAAGTTATAGCATGCTTTAATCAGGGTAATCATTTATGGACACCCTATATATATATATATTAGGCCGGATCAATTTTATGTTTTTTGAAATTTTAAATACTTGAGTGTGCAGCAGCTGCTACTACTAGTGAAAAATTAAGCCATATTTTTATTCTTAACATTGGATGTAGGTAAGGGGTGCCGTCCTCAAACTTAAATTTGATCCAAATTCACAAATATCATAATAATTAAAACAAAAGGCACAAAGAAGAATGCATACTGACGCCAGTACCAGTCCGATCTCAACCATACTTTTACTGCTTCTTTCCTAGGACTTGACCAATTTGTACCAAATTTCATAGAAAACTATCAGTGCTTTTTTTTTTAGTATTATATTCTCTAAGGTATTTTATTTCATATTGTAGTATTGGAGTATTTTTCTTTTCCCCATAGAAGAAGAGGAGCCAAAATCAAGGTCCGTGGTTTCCGAGATGCCTAGACACTGCGTTTGAAAGATGGGAGGTCATAGACAGGAAGAAAGATGGATTATGGAAGATTGTTCCAGAGTTCACCGGTTGAGTAGATGAAAGACTGAAAATACCGATGAACCCTTGCATTAGATAGTTGGACAGAAAAGGAATGAGAAAGTGTAGAAAGTCTGGCACTGCGTGGTCTCCTTAAAGGAGGAGGCATGCAGTTAGAGAGTTCAGAAGAACAATGTCCGTAACGATAGCGATAGTAAAGAGAGAGTGAGGCAACACTGCGGCGAAGAGAGATGGATTGAAGACGATCAGTAAAAGGCGGGAAATTGATGAGGCGAAAAGCCTTTGATTCCACCTGGTCAAGTACGGCTGTGTGGGTTGAACAGCAAACCTAAACTCTTAGAAGCTGTTTTAGAAAGATTGTACATATGATCTTTCCAGGAAAGATCACGAGAAAAGGAAACGCCAACAATGTTAAGAGAAGAGGAAGGATTGAGGTGTGTGTTGTTGAAGGTAAGGGGATAGTCGTGTGGAAGTTTGTGACGAGTAGATAGATGTTGGAACCGACTTTTTGAGACATTGAAAGCCACAAGGTTTTCTCTGCCACAATCAGAGATAGCAGAAAGATCATAGGTAAAGTGCTCCATAGCCGTACTACGCGGATCATGGAGTGACTGTTGAGAGGGGCGCTTTGGGAAGCAGGTGGAGAAGTGAAGAGTGGAATCATCGGCATAGGACAGGAAGTGCGAATCATTAATAGATAAAAGGAAAAGAGTGGGTGACAGGACAGAACTGTGAGGAACACCACTGTTAATAGCTTCAGGAGAAGAACAGTGGCCATCTACAACCGCAGCTATTGATCGACCAGAAAGGAAATTAGAGATGAAGGCACAGATAGAAGGATGGAAACCGAAGGAAGGCAGTTTGGAAATTAAAGATTTGTGCCAGACTCTATCAGAAGCTTTTGATATGTCTAGCGCAATAGCAAACGTTTCACCGAAATCCCGAAAGGAGGATGACCAAGAGTCAGAGAGACATGCAAGAAGATCGCCAGTAGAGAGTTCTTTGCGGAATCTATACTGACGATCTGAAAGAAGATTGTGAAAACAAAGGTATTTAAGAATCTTTCTATTAAGGATAAATTCAAAAGCTTTAGCAAGGCAAGAAATCAAAGCAATTGGACGATAGTTGGAGGGTTAAGAGGGGTCACCCTTCTTTGGGACAGGCTGAATGAAAGCAAACTTTCAGCAGGAAGGAAAAGTACCAGATAAGAGACAAAGACGAAAGAGTTTACCTCGGTAGGGTGTCAGCACAGAAGCACAGTTCTTAAGAACAACAGGATGAACATCATCAGAAACATACGCCTTCCTAGAGTTGAGCCCAGATAGGGCAGAAAAAACATCTTCAAAAGAGAGTCTAATTTCAGACATAATAAAGTCAAAGGGGGAAGGAGAATTGAGTTGCTAACTAAACTTGATGTCTTAAGACATTTGCTCTTTTTGAAGAAGACCACAAATTCAGTCAAAGATTGTGCTGAACAGCTAACAGACGTGCCAATTTACCCTTTAAATCAAGTCATGAATACCACATCTTTTCAAGCAGCGAATTAAGGATCTAACTGTAAGCCTACACAAAGAACAGCGAAATATGATGAAATCGTTTAAGAAAGTGGTAACAGGATCTCATGACAGTAAATTTGAATCATAAACCAAAATTGGAAGCTTTGTTCGACATCAGTGCTTGCAAGTGCGAATCAGGGGACATGTGTAAATGCGATGTGGCATTGAAAGTCCCAAATATTGAAAAGCAGTTTCTGAAAGATCAAAGAATAATTACAAAGATGTACATTGCAAAAATTGACAAGCAAGCTACTCAAAAGCTGGTTGCAGGTGAACAAAGAAAGCGTAAAAAGAGAAGACTACTACAAGAAAATCCGCGAGCAACAGCGGAGAAGAACCCTCAGCAAACAGTATTGGAAGCAGCATTACCTTCTGATGAAGAGCCGAGTTTACCTGAGAACGATGAAATCCAACAACACACAGACCTGAAGAAGTACAACGTTGTAAAATACAAACGATTAGCTTTAGAGTGCGATCGATGGGGAGTATTTGATCGAGCTGGCGCGGTCATCGCATCTGCTACTCTTGAAGACCAAGGTATCATAACAAATGACAATAACTTACAGGCGGTGGATAAATCTAATCTTCACAGGGCCAGAGTTTCAAGTCGCAAAAATATACAATTAAAGTCCTCTATGCAAGATAAAAGACCAAAAGCTATTTACCTTGATGACAGAAAAGATAAAAGAGAGCCAATGGTAATATGCATCTGGTAACTAAACTAGACGAACACATTTCTCTCGTTAAGGAACCCAAGTCGAAATATCTTGGCCTCGTCTCACCGCCTAATAGTAAGTCAAAAGAGGTTTGCAAAGCTATTATCCAGTATCCAGCTAAAGTAAAGATTACAACGATGATCTTAATGCCATAGGATGCGATGGTACGGTTGGTAACACTGGATCAAAAGGCGGAAGAATCAGACTAATGGAGGAAAAGTTATCGCACCCACTACAATGGCCAGTGATGGGCATCGATACATGAAAATCGCTAAAGCGATACCGATACATCGATACATAAAGAACGTCTTAGGCGATACCGATACGCCGATACTTTCTAGATGTCTTAAGCGATACCGATACCGATACATGCATCGCCGATACATGTATCGCCGGTACATTTTTATAATTATTCATTTAATATGTAGGTATTAGATATTATTGTTTATACTAGTAATTTGTACGCACTGTAAGTAAAATCAACGACATTTTAATGGGTTTTATAGATGTAAATAAAAACAATTGCTTTATTTAATGAAAGTATGTTTTAATTTTGTAGGATACATGAGTGACTGAAAATATTACACTAACAATTAAAAGTAATTACTATTACCCTTCAAAAATACCAGCTGGCTAAACATCTGGTCAGACCGTCTATTCCTTTTTGGAGCGTGAATGTGACCAGCCAAACTAAACAACCGTTCTACAGGAGCAGAGGATGGTAGTGGTGTGTTATACTTCAGGAAGACCCGTAGAATTCCTGGGTACTGCCTCAGAGATTGGAGAGAATGACTTCCGTCACCCAGATACTGTAAAACTTCCATCTCAGTGGAATCTTGGGTTGCAGAGACATTAGTGGAAGCAGACTCATAACAGAAGAAATCATCTGCACTTCCGTCAGATGCAGCATCACTTAGTGTTGCTGGGGGGTCTACTCGCTGAGGCTCTTAACAGCATTAACCAACATTTCTTGAACCCTCTTTTTGACAATGTTAGTATTAATATTAAATTTGCCTTTTATTGTCATCCACTTTAACTTGAACAGAGGATTTGAAGATGATGCAAGTATTGCATCACTTGGATTGGAGAGAATGACTTCCGTCACCCAGATACTGTAAAACTTCCATCTCAGTGGAATCTTGGGTTGCAGAGACATTAGTGGAAGCAGACTCATAACAGAAGAAATCATCTGCACTTCCGTCAGATGCAGCATCACTTAGTTGTTGCTGGGGGATCTGCTCGCTGAGGCTCTTAACAGCATTAACCAACATTTCTTGAACGCTCTTTTTGACAATGTTAGTATTAAATTTGCCTTTTATTGTCATCCACTTTAACTTGAACAGAGGATTTGAAGACGATGCAAGTATTGCTGCTTTACACTCATGCGACGCATCAAGGCACAGAAACTTTTCAAACCGCTTAGTGAACCCTACTGTGACTGCATTGAGAAGTGGCTGACAATGACGCAATGCCTCCGAGTTCAAACGCTCTAGCTTCTTCTCTACAGCTAACAATGTCGGAAGCAGGCAACCGTAAAAACATTCTTTGTCGGACTGCAACCTATCAAGTGCTGTTGCAATGGGTTGTAGTACGGTTAGGTATTCCTGGAGAAAATCAAGCTCATTTTCACGAAATGTTGGCAGTCCTAATTGTTTCAGTGTTTCATTTAGGACACTTTTATGCTTCAACAGAACTGATGAACTGTCGAACAAGGAGTTCCATCTTGTGACGCATGGTAATGTCAACTGACATTTTAGAGTTTCCTGGATTATTTCGGCTGTTTTAGGCTTGCCACAGAAATTCCAAAGGGCTGAACACTTCCCTATGGCAGTATGGTGTATTTTTGCATAAGGTCCTTTCAGCGCAGATTTTGCATCGGTGGTTCACACTAGACTGAGTGTGTGTGAACAGCATCTCAAATGTGTTGAAAGAATGATTTCTTCAGAATCTGTATCGATGTCTACACAGAACTGTATGAATCCCTCTTCGTTTGGATCCTGTTCTCCAATCAAGTCGTCTTCTCCATCTTCTTGAAGTTCATCCTCGAGATATTCTTTTGTCTCCGGAACAGTAATGCCGTATTCTTTGAATGCTTTCACGAAGTTCGACCCGTTATCAGTAACGGTGGCAACAATCTTGCTCTCACACAATGAAAAGTCTCTCCGAATATCATCCAACTTTTCTGCAATCTTGTCGAATGTGTGACTTCCAGCAAATCGTACACATCCCAAAGTTGCACCTCGTCTCTCAAATGTGTTTAAACGTTGCGCCGTACTGTGTGACGTGACCAGTAGAGTAGTACTGTCATTAAACAAATATTTAATAATATTATTATTTATGTATATTAATAAATATAACTCAGTAGTGTCATATTATAACATCTATTTAAATATTTAAAAATTCTTATTAATGTATCGATGTATCGAAGTATCGATTTTTTTCGATACATTTAAGAAAATTGACCTTAGCGATATCGATAAATCGATACTTTTGTCAAGTAGCTAAAGCGATACCGATACCGATACAAAAGTATCAACCGATACGTATCGGCGATACATGTATCTAGATACTGCCCATCACTGACAATGGCTTATATGTTTGCTTCACTTCAATGAACTTTCACTTCAGCACTTCCTGTTCAGTGATGACGCAGTTGCTGTTGGGCCTAAAGAGAACTATCAAATGTTGTAAGACCAGTTGTGCAGTTGAGAAGCACAGAAGTAGAAGACAAAGCAATGCAACTTCTAGAAAGGTATAAAGATTTTGAGGATTTAATGAGCCACCAAGACTATTTCTTCCATATTTAGAAAGCAATCATTGAAGGCCAACTTCCAGCAAACTTGGCGTCTCGAGAATGCGGTCCACTGAACTTATCTTGATGGCTAACTATGACAAGTCGAGTTTTGCGGCTCTACGTTTCTAAGGACAAACCATAAAAAACTAGTTGCGTTAGTGTAGTTCATAATGCGAGTCTACGTGCCAATGTGGTTTCATATTAAAAGCAGGCCTCTGTGCATTTATGGAGCAAAACATGTGCTTAAATACGTTCAGAAAAGTTTCTTCTTAGATGAGAAATACTTCAAATTAGTTAAGGACACCATTTCCAGGAACGCATTCTTTTCACATCATACAAATACGCTAGTTTCAATCCTGTACGATGATCGAGAAGGCTACCGTATTTGCGCTGCAAATATTATTACTGCTCAAATGAGAAATAGAGATATGGAAGAAGTGCGAAACTTTCAGGTCCCACCACTTAATTTTGTCGCGGAGTGCTATGAGGACTTCATTATCTTGAATGAAGTACGCTTCAAGGATCCTCCTCCCATTCTGAGGACTGTTACTGCTGAAGAGGTGATTGAAATCACTAAGGATCCATCAGGATGGTTTCATCTCGTGCAGTATCCTTGTCATACACAAGCTGTAGAGAGAGCAGTAAAACTCGTAACAGAGGCTTCATCAGCAGTCATTGGCGAATACACACGAGACGAATTTATTCGAAGTAGAATTGAATCTCGAGAGTAGGAAAGAGTACAAGACTAAGAGTAAGAAAGAGTAAGAAAGAGTAAAAAAGAGTACAAGACTCAGTAGGTACTGGATTCAATGCGCATTCAATAACAGCTAACCTATAAAGATAGGGTGGCTGGGTGGGTTGGGGAGGAACTCGACACGTAGCAACGTCCACGTGGTGAGTTCTGGGTAGCGGGTGAATCAAAGTCACTCAGCTAGCGGATAGGTACGTATTTAAAACTGGAATAAGTAAGTTATAAGAATATTTAAATGTTGCAAAAATGGAAACTGATGTAAATTTTTTATGTAGTAATGGAATACTCCTGAAATGGGAGAAAAAATCAGAATCCAGTCAAATATTTTATTTAAATAGGTGATTTGGGACAATTTTCCTTTTTGAAGGCGGCACCCCTTAATTACATCCAAGGAGAAAACCACAAACATACCCTTATTCATTATTAGTATGAACAACCTGTATAGTGTATATCTCTGTTTTATTAGGTTTATAACAAATAGCAAAAATCGCGGCATATGTCAAAATAAAGTAAATAAAAACGAAGCGAATTAATCTGTACAGCATTTTTCCGAGTGTTTCTTTGTGAAGGAAATTAGCTACCCATCGCGAGGCTGAAATTCCTATAAATATCCCCCAATTATCCCATGCGGCCACAGTCGCGAGCACCAATCAGTGAGAAATATACAGCGTGCCACATCCCCCATCCCCCGAAGTAACGGGGAATGCCTCCCATAATACCCTTTTGAGTCAATTTTGTGCACCAGCGGCTATCTCCTATTTGTAACCTGGGAATGGTAAATAAATTCATGCAACTCCGTGGCGTTTGTGACAATGCAAGAGGTGATGCAAAGGCGATGAGGTGTGATCTCTTGCCAGTTGCTTCTCGATTTGAAATGCCTAGAATGGGAAGATGAAGAAATCTCTCTCATAACGAACGCAAAGCAACTTAAAAGGATAAAGTTTTTTGGCGAAAACTGCATAATCGAAATAAACTCTTTTATGGTATTTAAAGCAGAAAGAGACTATGAAGAGAAAGTAAAAGAGGAAAGTGTGAATAAAGAACAGAGAAAAACAGAAGAAACGAAGAAAAGCGAAGTAGAAATAACTCAAATACCGTCACACAGCGAGGTCGAAAACATACAGGCAACAGATAGTATAAAGGCAACGAAGGACATAAGCTCAAATAGCACAAATAAGGAAAGACAAGCGTGCACTCAAGGAAACAGAGTGAAAGTGTCCCCAGTAAGTAGCAAAAAACAAAGGCCCGAGTAAATGTGGGGAAGGAATTGTATGCAGATATTATGTAAAAGATAATTGCATTTATAAGAGAGGACGATGGATATATGAACATCCCCCAATATGCAATTTCTTCTTCAATAATGGTCATTGTAAATTCGGAGACATGCAGATTCTACCACCCAGACATCTGCAGGACTTGCGCAAAATATGAAACCGGCAAATACGGGAAAAAATGGTACAATCAACATCTCCCGACGAACCGAAAAGACAAAGGACAAAGTTTAAAGGACAAGAGGAATAACAATAACAATAGGAATAACAATAGGAACACAAAAAGTGAACAAAATATTTTGAACATCGCAGACACAATACGGCTGCTGAATGTCGTAAAACACATGCAATCGACACAGCTGGGAACTCCCGAGTCAAACCGCTTCCGGACATGAATCTACCAGAACAGGTTGGTAGAAACGGATCTCTCTCGGAGGATCATAGGGCAACTAAACAAGAGCTACCGAAGGAAAACGAACTTGAAATGCACAAGGGGGAAAGCAAAAAAAAAAACATAAATATTGTCGTGGCTAATATTCAAGGAATAAGACCAAACCAATCACTGAACAAAGTTTTGTACCTAAAATGATTTATGGGCGAAACAAAGGCGGACATCGCATGCCTCACAGAAATTCATCTTAAAGAGTGCCAAGGAAACTGTGAAAACTGCGAACATTGTATTGGTAAGAAAGAGATAAATGTAGAGGGTTTCAACTTACTCAGAGCTGAGAGAACAGCGAGAGGTAAAGATGGCTGTGCTGTATATGTGCATGAAGGTTTTATAACAAAGACGGTAATAAGTAAATCAAACAGCTTTGTGGAATTCCTAGCAGTGAAAATAGGAAAACTAAACGTAATACTGATAGTCATCAAGAGCTCCGAACACTCCAACCGAAAAATTCTCGGATGCCATTGATGATATCAGAAACCTAATAAAGGCCATAAACCCTCCATTCCCAATATAATGCTCTGCGGAGACTTTAATTTCCCATTTACAAAATACAAAAAGGTGGATAGGAATATATATATATATATATATATATATATATATATATATATATATATATATCGACGAGGGCCACTGAATATATTTTGCCCCACCTTTTTTTTTCTTTCCAAGTTTCGTTATATGTTCCAGAAATTTTGTACACAAGTAATTACATACTTTTTTCACAAGTTTTTATTTTTCCACATAGTCTCCATCCTTCTCTACGGCTTTCCTCCACCTCGAAACAAGGGCCTTTATTCCTTGCTGGTAAAAGTCCGCTGGGTTCCACTGGAGCCACCTCTTAACCTCATCGACAACCTCATCGTCACTCTGAAACTTTCTTCCACGAATAACATCCTTCATTGGCCCAAACAAATGGAAGTCTGAAGGTGCCAGATCCGGGCTGTATGGAGGGTGGGGTAACACAGTGAAGCGCATTTTTGTGATGCCTCTCTTGTTTGCAAAGTGTTGCGTGTTGGTGCGTTATCGTGCAAACGAAGGACGTTTTCAGTTTTCTCTTCGGTCGAACTCGCTTTATACATCTTTGGATTCTCTGTAGGGTAGCAATATATGCCTCTGAGTTGATTGTTTGTACTTTCTTCATAATGTCCAACAGAATCACCCCTTTCATGTCCCAGAAGATGGTGGCCATAACCTTCCCTGCCATAACATTTCCATTTTGAACTTTTTCTTGCGTGGGGAGTCTGCGTGATGCCATTCCATGGATTGGCGTTTTGTTTCAGGTTCAAAGTGGTGTACCCAAGTCTCATCCCCAGTCACAATTCGTGAAAGGAAGTCATCACCTTCTGTCTCGAATCGAACCAACGACTCAGAAGCAATTTCTCTTCTTTGGGTTTTGTGATCTTCAGTCAATTCGCGAGGAACCAACCGTGAACACACTTTTGAGTATCCCAGTTGCTGAATTATCGTATTCACACTTCCTTCACTAATTCCTAGCTCCAGTGATAGCTCCTTTTATGTGACGCGCCGATTTGATCGATTGATGTTATTAGCACGTTGCACACTGTGAGATGTCACAGCCGATGCCGGACGACCGCTGCGTGGCTCACCATCGAGGCTGGCTCTCCCTTTCTCCGATGATCACACACGTTTAGGCCAACGTCCAACTGTGCTTCGTTCAACAACAGCATCTCCGTAAACGTTTTGTAGACGTTTGTGAAGATTTCCATTTGTTTCCTACTTGGCGGTTAAGAACTCGGTAACAGCTCTCTGTTTACGACGCACATCACTGTCAGACGCCATTTTCGAAACTGCGTTAACCATCGGTTTTATACAAGGACATTTAAAAGCGGTTTTATACAAGGAGGGGAGGTTCAAACTGGAAAAATCAGGTTATGTGACGCGCAGAAAGTTCAAACTTACGGCCCAAAAGACATTTCAGCCCCATGGCCTTTTATTTAGCTAAGAAAAAAGGGTGGGTCAAAATGTATTGAGTGCCCCCAGTATATACACCAGGACAAGAGGGGCACAAATGAAGACCAGGAGCAAGCAAAAATAATGATGGGTCTCACAAACGAGTTTATGCTGAGAGAGGAGATAACAGGAAATACCAGAAAAAATATCTGCCTAGATCTTGTATTCACGAATAACACGAACTTGATTGCTGATATAAAATTAACCCTAACTATTATCTTAGACCACAACATAATTGAGATATCAACAAATATGCAACAACATTAAAAGACAATACACATAATGAAGAAAGAAGCAAATTTGGGGCTTTTAACTTAAATTCCAAGACTATAAATTGGGAAACAACCAGATCACACATGGTCCAAATAGAGTGGAGAACAGTTTCAGAGAATAAAACAATCGAAGAAATGCTAACAACCTTGGAAGAAAAGACGCTGGAAACCTTCACTACTTTTCCTAACAGCTTCAAACGACGATGAATGGTCATATGACTAAGGCCGAGTTGCAGGCCAAGTTCTCTTACAGTTACCGTTGAGTTTTCCTCCACTGTTGCTTTCAGCAACTCTTCATCTAACTCATTTGGTCGTCCTATTCGTTGATAATCTTTCAGACAGAAGTCTCCATTTCTGAACTTCTCAAACCATCTCCTACACATCCATTCGCTCACATCATTTCCATGAACTCTTTTAATGTTTCTTGCGAATTCACTAGCGTTAGATCCTTTATGGAACATATACAGCATCACATGTCGAATATGCTCTTTCGTGGGGTCCATGTTTTTTCAATTACTGTAATATCGTTGGGGTGGCGTTGTATCTGTATGAAAAACACCAGATAAAATATTCATTAGCCTAATCCTACACTAGCCTAAGCCTACAATAGCCTAAGTCAAGTCATTCTGTATCGTGATAAAACCTGTGCGAACCTGTCGCCGCGTGTATTTTGCAACATTTCTAAAACTATTTCACATTATCTTGAGGTTATTCAATTATCTATCGTCCGTTTTCTAATCGAGCAGAATTTATGTTACAACCTGATATATATATATATATATATATATATATATATATATATATATATGGTGTTTCAGGAGGAAAGGTCAATACTTCGGGAGGTGAGAGTATCGAACATTGTGAGAAAAAAGTTCATATGAACATGTGTCTAATTCTGAATGGTTACGGAGATAGAGCTGTCTGAATCTGATGCGCGCGCAGCTCTTCTTCCCCCTTCCCTCCCCTATAACCTTGAACCATGTAAGCTGTAATGTAAGCATGTAACAAATTTGTCATTTCTGTATCTGATACCATTCAAAATGCCAATGTTTAAACATTAAATGTTAGAAACAGTAATTGGTTTCTCTTTCTTGATTACCATTAACAATGCTTTTGTATTTGCAGATTCAAACAGCTCTATCTCCGTAACCATTCAGAATTAGACACATGTTCATATGAACTTTTTTCCTCACAATGACCGATACTATCACCTCCCGAAGTATTGACCTT